>JAAAKG020195600.1:0-10726 GCA_010014905.2 Druon quercuslanigerum
ATTTTTAATAAAAAAAATATCAATCTTTCATCAATATTATATTTTATATTTTTATATTTTATATTTATATTTCAAAAAGAAAATATTTCCATTATAAATAAAGAACAGTCTAATTCTGCCAAAAAGAATAATTCTGAACCTAAAATGAAATAGTTGATATTTGAACTGAAAAATATTTTCGCTTCAAATAAAAAACAAATTTCAAACAAATTTTTTAATTTTTAAACCATAAGCGGCCTGAATTATCTAAAAAAAAAGATAAATTTTGAACCCGCGCATATGAATTTGCAACCTGAGAAGACGAAAATATGGACTTTTGAAAATGAAATTAATTTTTGATAAAATAGTTAAACTTTCAGTTTAAAAAATTCATTTTTACCAACGGAATATTTATTTTTAACAAAATGTTTAAATTTTGTACCAAAAAGATAGATCTAAAATTAATAAAATTAATATTTAATAAAATAGTTTAGCTTTCAACCAAGCATTACAATTTCCAAAAAAAAGATTAGGTCTCATAAAAAAAAATATTTTTCAACAAAACACACTAAAGATTGATCAACTAATAAAAATAATTTTTAACAAAGTACATACCATAAACGGAAAAATTTGTTTATTAAAATATAATATTACAAAAAATGTGGAAACATTTATTTTTGTTAATTTATACCTAAAGTAATAAAAAAATACTCGTTTCTTGTTTTTTTCATGCCTTTTTTAAGAAACTAAGGAAACACTTAAATATTTTTTTATTTACTCAAGTTTTTTCTATTGTTTATGGATCCTGAAATATAAGCCATTTTTACACAGGATCTGTAAAAAAAATTTTTATTTTAATCTTAAAAATATATGTACTTGTTTCTTTAGTTTTTCAGAAAAGCATAAAAAAATTAGAAATTAAGCAAAAAGCATTTTATACAGATTTAGGGTAAAAGGTGACTGAAATTTTAATAATAAAATAACATTTTTTGTCATTTTAAAAAATATATTTCGACGAAAAAATATTTTATTTAGTTTCTTCCACTTTAAGTTTATTTACTTTCATAACCATATAATAAAAAAAAAAAGAAAAACTATTTTTTCTATTTTTATGGCTAAACGGGTTTTTACACATTTCTGTTTATTAAATTATATTATTATATTAAAATATTAATATAATTAATATTTTATTAAAATTATTATAATTATAATTAATTAATATATATTAATATTAATATTTAAGTATAATTATATATTTTATTAAAATTGCTCATATTTCAGGATCCGTAAACAATAGAAAAAAAATTGATCCTGAAACTTAAAAATATCTAAGTGTTTCATTAGTTTATTAAAAACAAATTAAAAAAAAAAATTAAATTTTTCCTAAGTTCCTTTATATTAGGGCGGTCCAAAAATGCATTTAAAATTTTTTCCTAAAAATTTGTATTTATTTATTTATTGAAAAAATTATAATTAGAGGTGGCTAAAGCCCCATGAAATTTAACATGTATTTCCCATAAGAAAAAAGACATTTTTTAATTTTAATTCAGAATCCTTAATATTAGCTGTAACTCAACATTTCTTTATACAATTAATGACAGAATACTAGTAATTTGTTATTTTTTCAATTTCACCCCACTACGTCTGTTTTATAGGGTCCTGAAAAAACCCCATAAGTGTGAAAATTGTTTTTGTAGGTTTTTGCAGCTAATTCTGTTTTTTTTTGCAGTTTTTTAAATGAAAATTCTTACCATAGTATATAAAACACGATTTTTTACTAATAATTAGGTGTTCATATAATGTTTAAACAATTTAATTATGTTTTTAGCGATTTTGCGTCAGAATAGTGTTAGAAATTCAGGTTTGTTCAAAAAAATTTCCGGATTTTGTCCAGTTTTAATTACAGTCATGTTATACTTAATTTTTTCTAACGAAAAAACTGTTTAAACAATTTATCAATTATTATAATAATCTTCTCTTTAAATAATTTTAAAAACTTGTGTTTTTACTGAAATTTTTAACCGTTTATTCAATGTTAACTTAGATTCAGGGTTACAATTAATGCAATTAAGTAAAAATAATTGTTTAAATAAATTATTATTGATAATAATCTTCTCCGTGAATAATGTTAGAAAGTTTCGTTTTTTTCTGAAATTTTCAACTATTTGTCTACTTTTAATTATGAGTAAGTTAATAATTAATTTATATTGTCAAAATAAATATTTAAACAAATTATTATTGTTTATAACAATATTATTTTTTAGTAATGCTAGGCTCTTGCGGTTTCTTATAATATCTTAAACTTTTTATCCATTTTTTACTTAGTGAAGTAATAAATTGTACAAGTTAACAAACATCGTTGTTTAAACAATTTATTACTGTTCATAACTATCTTCTCTTAAATAAGTGCTAAAAAGTTGCGGTTTTTTCTGAACTTTTAACCTTTTTGTCCACTTTTCACTTAGTGAGATAATAATTGATTTAGTTTAACAAACATGCTTATTTAAACAATTTATTATTGTTAATGCCTATCTTCTCTTACAGTATTGCTAGAAAGTTGCGAGTTTTTCTGAAATTAGTAACTTTTTCTTTGACTTTTTTTTAGAAATGGTTTAAAAAAAAATTCTTTTTATTGCTTATTTATTATATTAACGTAACTAAAAAGACAAGATAGTTATAAACAATAATAAAAACGACAATAAATTGTTTAAATTTACGTAAACATATAAATATCAGTATAAAGTAGTATTTTATGTATTAGAAATAATTTTCATTAAAAACCCCCACAAGAAAATCATATTTAGCGAAAAAAACTCGTAAAATCCATTTTTTCACTTATGGGTTTTTTTTGGTTCCCTATAAGACAGACTTATGGGGATGATATTTTAAAACTATTATTCTATTTATATCCTATATGGTATCTTATGAAGAGAAGTGTTGAGTTTTAACTCAATTCACGTAATATTGACGATTTTTAAATTTTTTTTACAAAAACGTCTGTTTTTCTATGGGAAATACCTGTAAAACTTGATGGGGATTAGGCCATCTCTAAATAGACTTTTTTAAAAAATAAAAATTGCATTTATTTTTGTGCGCCAAAAACTCGCAAAATCCATTTTTTCACTTATGGGTTTTTTTTGGGGGGCCTATAAAACAGAATTATGGGGATGATATTTAAAAACTATTATTTTATTTATATGATATTGCTAATTATGAACCAAAGTGTTTAGTTTTATCTTTTTACGTAATTTTGAATATTTTAAATTTTTTTATAAAAACGTCTCTTTTTCTATGGGAAATACATGTAAAACTTTATGGGGCTTAAGCCATAAATACATAGACTTTTTTTCAAAATAAAAATTGCATTTACTTTTGTGCGCCAAATACTTGCAAAATCCATTTTTTCTCTTATGGGTTTTTTTTTGGGGGGTCCCATAAAACAGACTTATGGGGATTATATTTGAAAACTATTATTTTATTTATATCCTATAGCTAACTATGAAGCGAAATGTTGAGTTTTAATTCAATTCACCTAATATTGACGATTTTGAATTTTTTTACAAAAACGTATGTTTTTCTATGGGAAATACGTGTCAAACTTGATGGCCATAAATACACTTTTTTCAAAACAAAAAATTCTTTTATTTTTGTGCGCCAAAAACTCGCAAAATATATTTGTTCACTTATGGGTTTTTTTTGGTAACCTATAGAATAGACTTATGGGGGTGATATTCAAAAACTATTATTGTATTTATATCCTATGGCTAATTATGAACAGAAGTGTTGAGTTTTAACTCAATTCACTTAACATTGACGATTTCGACCAAAAAAATACAAAATCGTCTGTTTTTCTATGGGAAATGCGTGTAAAACTTGATGGGGCTTAAGCCATTTCTAAATACGCTTTTTTTCAAAACAAAAACTGCATTTACCTTCGTGCGTCAAAAACTCTCAAAATCAATTTTTTCACTCATGGGGTTTTTTGGTACCCTAAAAAACAGGCTTATGGGGATGATATTTAAAAATTATTATTTTACTGATATCCTATGGCTAATTATGAACAGAACTTTTTAGTTATAACTCAATTCACTTAATATTGAAGATTTTGAAAAAAATTTACAGAAACGTCTGTTTTTCTATGGGAAATACGTGTAAAATTTGAAGGGACTTGATGGGGCTTTTTTCAAAACAAAAAATGCATTTATTTTTGAGCGCCAAAAACTCGCAAAATCAATTTGTTCACTTATGGGGTTTGGTTTGGTACCCTAAAAAACAGACTTATGGGGTTGATATTTGAAAACTATTATTTTATTTATATGCTATTGCTAATTAGGAAGAAAATTGTTGAGTTTTAACTTAATTTACGTAATATTGAATATTTTAAAGTTTTTTTTTATAAAAACGTCTGTTTTTCTATGGGAAATACGTGTATAACTTTATGGGCCTTAAGCCATAAATACACTTTTTTCAAAACAAAAAATGCATTGATTTTTTACCGCAAAAACTCGAAAAATATATTTTTCACTAGTGGTTTTTTTTTGGTACCCTATACAACAGACTTATGGGAATGATGTTTAAAAACTACTATTTTATTTATATGCTATGGCTAATTGCGAAGAGAAAAGTTTAGTCTTAACTCAATTCACCTAATATTGACGATCATGAAAAAATTTACGAAAACGTCTGCTTTTCTATGGGAAATACCTGTAAAATTTGATGGGGCTTAAGCCATAAACACACTTTTTTCAAAACAAAAAATGCATTTATTTTTGAGCGCCAAAAACTCGCAAAATATATTTTTCACTATTGGGGTTTTTTTAGGGACCCTATAGAACAGTCTTATGGGGATGATATTTAAAAACTATTATTTCATATATATCCTATAGCTAAGTATGAAGAGAAGTGTTGATTTTTAACTCAAGTACCCTAATATTGACGATTTTGAAAAAAATTTACAAAAACGTCTATTTTTCTATGGGAAATACATGTAAAACTGGATGTGGCTTTATCTCTGAATACACTTTTTTCAAAACAAAAATGTATTTATTTTTGAGCGCCAAAAACTCGCAAAATCCATTTTTTCCTTTATGGGGGTTTTTTAGGGACCCTATAGAACAGTCTTATGGGGATGATATTTAAAAACTATTATTTTATTTATATCCTACGGCTAATTATGAACAGAAGTGTTGAGTTTTAACTCAGTTCACCTAATATTGACGATTTTTAAAAAAATTACAAAATAGTATATTTTTCTATAGGAAATACGTGTAAAACTTTATGGGGCTTAAGTCATAAATACACCTTTTTCAAAACAAAAAATGCATTTATTTTCGAGCGCTAAAAACTCTCCAAATCGATTTTTTTCACTTATGGGGTTTTCTTTGGTACCCTATAAAACAGACTTATGGGGGTGATATTTTAAAAATATTATTTTATTTATATCCTATGGCTAATTATGAACAGAAAGAGGTGAGTTTTAACTCAATTCACCTAATATTGACGATTTTGAAAAAAAAAAAATTACAAAAACGTCAGTTTTTCTATGGGAAATACCTGTAAAACTTGAAGAGGCTTAATTCATCTCTAAATACACTTTTTTTCAAAACAAAAAATGCATTTATTTTTGTGTGGATTGGAACAAAATTACGGGCGATATTCATGATAACTCAAGAGAAAAAAATTGTGGACCACCCTAGTCTATATTCTGTAATACTATGAAAAAAATATTGAAATCTATGGAAGACATAAAAGCATAAAATATTCCTCACATCTGCGTAGAAGAAAAATGTAAAACATTTTCGTTCGTGATGAGGTTCGTTAAGTGTGAGACTGCACGCCAAATATTTGAACACAGTATATTGACATATATGTAGGCATGTAGGTACACTTGTACAGTTGTTTGCGTAAAATATTTATAGGACAGCTCTCGCGTGCATCCGGGAATGCTCTCAATTTCCGGTGCATTCTCGGGAGCGCGAGAGAGATGAAAAATGGAAAAAGAGAAAAAGAGAGAAAAAAAAAAGAAAGTAGGGGCGCGGCGTGGCGCGGCGCAACGCAGTCTGAGCCTTTTGGATCCAGGTATGCGCTCAGGCCGCTGAGAATGCCAGGTGTGGACCCGACCCGAAAAATATAAATTACCTTCCATACCCATTTCCACGAAGCCCCCCCGAAACGAAAAATTTACGAGCAAATTAATCGTAATATCGACAGCCGACTCTGACTTCGCGGAATACGGGAGCATCCAAGTACCCCTAGGCCCTAGGGCCTAGGCCTACGTTCTAGAATCTAGGGTCGCCTGTATGTTATATATTTTTGTCCTCTCTTTTTATGCATACATTTTTTCAGGTGACTTATAAATCTCAATGAAAAGTGCTCGTACTGAGATCGTTGAATTTAATCCTAAAATAACAAAGAGATTTTATTTTCAGATAGAGCGGCGGGTTTCACTTTGTCTCTGGTGATGTCGGGTAAGTTACTTTTTAAAATGAACTACTTTTTATCAGAGTTAGATAATTTTTTTTAATTTAACTTTTTCTTAGTTACTTTTGCAAAAAAGAAAAACTGTAAAACTTTATTTATTTTTGTATTATTTATTTATTATTAAACTTTCAGTCACATTTTACCCTAAATCTCTTGTTAGTTAGTCTTTTTAAGATAAAGTTAGTAATTTCATTTTTTACAAATAAAAAACACTTAAATTTAATTCTTTTAATAAATTGAATTAGAGAAACCAAGGGTTTCTCAATTTTATTGAATTTTATTGAATTCATTTTAATGCTTTTGAAGTCGACCTGAATTTTATGATACCCCCTTTAAATCCTCTGTATTTAATAGATCTTTTTTTGGTTTTTAATTTTTTTTCAATATTATCCTTCAAGACTTTAGAATTCAAAGGACAAATAAAAAATCAGGTCAAATAAAATTCTCGATTTGGAAAATTCACGAACAATTTATAACATTACTAAAATGGAAAATTCCCGCATAATAAAATTCCTGAGACGACTGAAAAATACCAAAAATTAAAATTTCGAACACTGTAAAATTCCCGAATAATAAAATTTCCGGATTATAAAGTATCCAGACAAAAAATTTGTGCGATAGTTAAAAGAATGAATTTTCATAAAAAAATAATTTTAATACAAAAAGATGATTTTTGAAGCACGCAGATTATTTTCCTAGCAAAAGTTTTTAACTAAAAATGGAATAATTCGATTTTCTGTTGATAAAATGGTCTTTTAATGAAAAAGAACGAATTTTTAAGAAAACTGGTAAATTTTTAACCTAAGAAACACAGATTCATAAAAAGATTAGAAATGTGTAATGGATATAAATATTCGTTCAAAGTTCGTTTTCTTTGCTAAATTCAGCTTCATGATTGAAAATTCGTTTTTTGTAGATAAAAATAATTTTTTTAAACCAAAAATTTGACGATTCCAAATAAAAAATTGTAGCCTTAAAAAATATTGTGAGATATAAAATCCAATTTTTTCAAAATGCAACCAACCAAGTTCGCAATTAAATTCCAAATATTGATTATATTTTTAACAAAATTAAAAAAATTTTAGTAAAACTTTTAGAAATTAAAATAGTATTTAGATATTTATTTTATTTATGTTTTGGTTAAAAATGGATATCTTTTAGATCAAAATTCAACTATTATTAATAAAGGTGTAAAATTGTGCTATTTTGTTAAAAATTACAATTATTTTTTAATAATTAATTTTTTGGTTGAAGATTCAATTCTCTTTTTCTAAAAATTATTTTTTTTTAAACAATAAATAATTTGATTCAATTGAGTTGAAATCTTATGTAATTTGTTGATATTCGTCTTTTACTTTGTTATAAATTAACTTTTTTCCAATTGAAAATTTAACTATTCAATTTTGGATAAAATTGGATATTTTTTAGTTCAAAATTCAACTTTTTGTTTAAAATTTAATTTTTCGCTATTACAATTTTATCTTGATTAGTATGAAATTAGACTTCTGGTTAGAAAATTATTTTTTTTTTGTTCAAGATCTTACTATCTCATCTTTTCAGTTGAAAATTCCTCACTTTTTTTAAAAATTCGTATTTTAGTTTGAACATTATTTTTTTGATTCAAAATATAAATACTTCATTTTTGAATGAAAATTTATCTTTTTGAATTAAAAATTCATGCATTTTACTGAAAATTCGTGTTTTTTAGAAGAAAATTAATCTTACATAAAATGCCTGAATATGAATAATTTCATTTTTTATGAATAAAAAAATGCTAATTGTAAGAAAATATTTTGAGAATTTAAAAGATTATAATTGCTTAAATTCGGGAATCTTATTATTAGTGAAATTTTTCGTTCGGGATTGTTATCATTCGGAAATTTTCCAATTTGAATATTATGTTATTCGGAAATTTTACAGTTTAGGAAATTTAATTTTTAGAAATTTTTCAGTCTTCCCAAATTCCCGAAAGAAAATTGCCGAATTGTAAAATATCCGAACTAAAAACGACTGAAATTATACAATTAAAAATTTACTTCTTCAGATATTAATTATTAATTAAAAATACAATAATCAAATCTTTTTATAACAACTTTATTTTTAAAGTTTAAAGTTTCGAAAAATAAAGCATAGAATTCCTGAAAATAAAACAAAGAAAATCCAACTTTGAATTTTAATCGAATTCAAATTTCTTAAATTTTAGTTTATAATATTATTGTTTGAATTTAAAATAACAATAATTGAAAAAAAATATTGACTAGAAATATTTTTTGCAATTTTTTTTATCTTAAACTTATATGATAATTTTCGAAACTTTCAACATTAACAATTTTTAAAAATATTTGATTATTGTATTTTTAATAATTGTATAATGTATAAATTTAAACATTAAAACGTTCGTAATAAATATTATTAACACTTATTTTATCACAAAAAATATATTTCTGCTGGATCAAATTCTTTTCCTATTATTATAAATTTAAATTCAAACAATAAATTTAAAACTTCAGAATTTTTAAATAATTTTTCACATTTTATAATTTAAGAATGTTCAAATTATTTAATATTATAAATTATCGGGAATTTTAATATGCAATAGTATACATACATTTTTATAGATTTTGTTGGATTCTTATTAATTTTTTTCTCTTAAATTGTAACTTTTTGTTCTTGAATTCTTTGAAATTCTTTATTCTCTAGCAATATAAAATTTTTTGAATTTGATTATATTCACTTGAGTTCTTCTAGATTTACTCAATTCTACTTAATTTTATATATTTTTAAAAAAACTAATTAATCCTTTTAAACGCACCTTGAATCTAATTCTATTGAATTCCCTTGAATTTTTTTAAATTTCTCTCAAATCTCTTGAGATCAGTAGAATATTCTTAAATTTTTTTACTAATTTTTTATTTATTTGGAATTTACACTGAATTCTTTTTAATTTGTCCTGAATTTAAAAAAAATTTAATCTATTTGGAATGCTCTTAATTCTTTTATCTTTCATTGAATTCTTCTAAATTCACTTAATTCCACTTAATCCAATGGATTAATTTTTTTTGTATTTATAATTTACCCGAAAGTCTTAAAATCAGATTGAATTCTTAGGAAGTTTATGAAAGGATTTTGAATTCCCTTAAATTTTTATCAATTTAATACATTTTGACGGAAACCAGTGAAATATTTTGAATTTCTAAATTCTTGTACTTTTTTTAAATTTATCCCGATATCGTTAAAACTCACGAGGAATTTTTAAAAATGTTATTGTTCTTAGGGAAAATTCAATTAAACTGGAATCTTTCTTGTTTAAAGATTAAACTTTTTTTTCTAATTTAAA
The DNA here is from genome assembly GCA_010014905.2 of Druon quercuslanigerum. NCBI lineage: Eukaryota > Metazoa > Arthropoda > Insecta > Hymenoptera > Cynipidae > Druon > Druon quercuslanigerum. The sequence continues at coordinate 9,797 of JAAAKG020195600.1, forward strand.
ACTATTCTGTTTTAGTGGAAATGATTTCTTTTTAGATAAGATATTGACTGAAAATTAAACTTTTCCATTTTGGTATAAAAGTAATCTGTTTTAGTTAAAAATGCATTGTTTTTTGTAGAAGAATAATCTTCTTGGTTTGAAATTTCTTTTTTTGTGGTTAAGAACATAACTGTTTAGTTGAAAATTAACCTTTCTGTTGGAAATTCACATTTTCGGGTTGAAAAGTCGACTTTTTTGCAAAAAAATCGTTCCTTTCCTTGAAACTAAAAAATTTTAATAAACTTTTTTTTTCTCTGGACTTGAAAATCTTTGCTTTAAATTATCTTGAATCCCTCTAAATTTTTATTAGATTTTTATTTAGTAATTCAATTCCCTCCCATTTATTTGAATTGAATAATTTTTTTTTTACATTCTGATCTATTCAATGAAATATTTTTTTATTTATCTTTATTTCGCATGAATTTGACCGAATTGCTTTGAAATTTAATTCAATTATTTTAAAGACACTTTTGTTTTATGAAGCTCAGTGAAATATTTTAAATTACAAAAATTTTAATTCATTTGGAATTAATTGAAATAATTTTTTATTCATATTTATTTCGTGCGAATTTGACCGAATTCTTTTGAATCCAATTCAATTATTACAAAGACACTTTTGTTTTATTAAGCTCAGTGAAATATTTTGGATAACAAAAATGTTTAATTATTTGGAATTCAATGAAATAATTTTTTATTTATATTTATTTCGTACGAAAGTAACCGAATTCTTTTGAATTCAATTTAATCATTGTATAAAGTCACTTTTTTTGTATTGAGCTCAGTGAAATATTTTGGATAACAAAATTTTTAATTCATTTGGAATTCAATGAAATAATTTTTTATTTATATTTATTTCGTACGAAAGTAACCGAATTCTTTTGAATTCAATTT
>JAAAKG020195600.1:10826-24129 GCA_010014905.2 Druon quercuslanigerum
AATTATTGCATAAAGTCACTTTTTTGTTTTGAGCTCAGTGAAATATTTTGGATAACAAAAATTTTACTTCATTTGGAATTCAATGAAATAATTTTTTATTTGTATTTATTTCGTACGAAAGTAACCGAATTCTTTTGAATTCAATTTAATTATTGTATATAGTCACTTTTGTTGTATTGAGCTCAGTGAAATATTTTGGATAACAAAATTTTTAATTTGTTTATAATTTAATGAAATAATTTTTTATTTATATTTATTTCGTTCGAATTTAACTGAATTCTTTTGAATTAAACCTAATAATTTAAAAGTCACTTTTGTTTTATTGAGTTCAGTGAAATATTTTGGATAAAAAAATTTTAATTCATTTGGAATTCACTGAATAAATGCTCAGCAGTTTAGGCTGAATTCTTTCAAATTTTTTAGAATTCCCTTGACTTCAACGTGAGTTTTTTTCTTTACATTTGTACGTCAAAGTGAAATACTTTGGATTAATTTTTTTTTTAATTCACTTTAAATCTTATGAATTCAATCGAATTCTTCTTATTTTTTTTTAATTCTTCTAATTTCCCTCGAATTTGAATCATTTTTTTTATTTTTTAAGTTTATCCTGAATTCCTTAAAATTCGCCTGGTGTATAGTAAAAATTCATCTGTTAGTATAAATGTTATTATTGCGTGTTTTTATGTTATTATTAAATGTTTTATTATGTGTAATTATTATTAAATGTTATTATTATTTATTTAAAAATGCATGTATTTTTTCGAAAACTAGTAATTTTGGCAGGAAATTAACCTTTTTTTTGAAAATTTATTTCTTTAGTTAAAAGTTGAACTGTTTTTTTGAAAAATTATGGCCTTAATTATAAATTCAACAACCTTAATTGTTGGCAGTTTATTTTTGTACTTTAAACTTCATCTTTTTTGTTAAAAATTAAAATATTTTGTTGAAAATAGTTTGATTTTTATTAAAAATTTATTTTTTTGAGATGAAAAATGAAATTTTCTGATTGGAAAGGAACTGTTTTGTTAAAAGTTCATATTTTTAGTTTGTAAACGTAACTTTTTTTGCAGAAAATTCGTCCTTTGGATCAATTTTCCATAATATTGATAAACTTTTTTACTTTTCTGACTAAAAAATCTTTGCCATTCGACAATTTTTGGTTGGAAATTTGATTAATTCAGGTAAAAATTCATCTCCTGTTAATGAAAAATTGATCTATTTGGTAAAAAAAAAAAAACATTCTTGGATGCATTTTTTTAAAAATTTATCTCTTTGGATTTTGGTTTTGGTTTTGGTTAAATAGTTTTGTTTAGGAATTTGACTATTTGGAAGAAAATTATTATTTGTGTAAGTCGAAAACTCAACAATTTGTTAGAAAATTCAAATAATTTATTAAAAATAAAATTACTCTGTTGAAAATTTAATTATTTTGTTTCGAAGTCATCTTCCTTGGATGAAACAAATAAGTAAATTTGAATATTTTAAATTGCAATCAAAATAATTATTGTTTTATTCGTTTTATAAATAATTCTATGTTAATAATGTAGAAAGATGCCGAGTCTAAATATTAATGGTCCATTGAAATAAAAAATTATTGAAGAAAAAATCAGAAAAAAATAAAAACTTTTTGAAAATAAAGTTTTTCAGCCACCCTCTATTACCTTTTATTTTAAGAATCTTTGTTTCCTTTATTTTAATAAAAGATTTATTGATACTAAGTAAACTTGACGAAATTCGTCGTTTTTTTTACTCCTGTGATGAATGAAGTCTTCACTCTTCCCACAGAAAATGTATCCTTATTATACCCTAGTCTCGATTTTGTAAAGCTTTATTAAATCCATGCTTAAGTACATACCTGTTTTCACTTTTCAACTAAAGGGCTCTGGATTATTATTTCTGGTGGTTTTCTCTTGTCAAATATAGTTCTTGCCACAAAATCAAGCGTTACAATAAAACCCTGGTGTTGACATCCAGGTAAAATCTTTTCTTCACGAATTTATAGAATCCATCACACAATACAATTGGGATAATGCTTTTGGAAAACATGCGGGATTATTTTCTTTTTCGGTGAGAAAGGGGCACCGGATTTTTTTCCAATTTCGAATACAAGTTCTACTGTTCCTGGAAACATTTTTATTAGTGTTACAAACTTCAACAGGTACTTCAGAATCCCGATTTTTTTCCACAAGCAGTTTATCAGGAGGCAGGAGGAAAGACGGTTGCGACTCACGCCTCGGAAGGGCCGCAGTGCGCAAGTACTCAGCCGAGTATATTGCGCAATATTATGCATTTTAATTGAAAACGGTTCAGGTGGACCTGCCTGTCTACTTTTCGATTATCCCGATTTAGTAAGAAGGTTTTTTTGCAGAAAACTCCCGACACTGTTATTAAATCGAGATACTGGTGCACATTATTCTTGAGGGCCATGTATTAAACCACGTTCCCAATTTTGAGCTAAAGTCGAATCTGGATTTAATGTTTCCGAGAATTGACAGGGAAGCTGACAGGGGATTTTCGATGTTCACTCAGGCGTGACAAAACAGAGAAAGAATCAGGAGAGAGACTGAATCGTTCTGAGACTTTGGATTTGTGACCACGGTCGCTCCCAATAACAAAAATAATTTTCTATTCAAAGACATAAATCTCGAGAAAAAAAATTAATTTTTAACCAAACAACCAAAAAAAGATGACTGTAAAAAGAATTGAATTTTCAACAAACGAAGATGAATTTTCAGCCTACAAAGATGGATTTTTAACAGAATTTTTTATTTTGAAGCCAAAAAGACGAATTTTTTTAGAAGAGAGTTGAATTTTTTAAAAAAAGATAATTTTTAATCAAAAAATTTGGCTTTTTAACATATAAGATTTTTTCACCAAAAGAAGAATTTGCAACTAGTTCCACAAAACAGAAAAACGATGTTTTAACGAAATAGTTAAATTCTTAAACAAATCGAATAATGTTCCATCGAGGCAAAGCCTTTTAAACTAAATAGATTAATTTTCAACTGAAAAAACGTTTGTTAAAACCTAAAACGGAATTATCAAATTTTAGTTCAAAAATATAAAAATATAAAACAAAATAAATGTTTGAAAAAATAGTTCAACTTTCAAACAAGTAAATGAGATTTTTACTAAAAAAGATATATTTTTAACCAAGCAAAAGATTAATTTTCTAACAAAAAACACGGATTTTCCACAAAATTCATGAATTTCCAAACAAATAGTGAAATTTTCAACTAGAAAATATCAATTTTCAATTATAATAACATTTATAACAAAAAATGAAATATGTAGCTTCTCTTTTATTTCAGAATTTTTTTTTTTTTAATTTCAACGAAAGAGATGTATTTTTAACCACTCAGATTAATTTCCTACCAAAAAAGAAAAATTTTCAAAAAATAACAGGATTTTTCGACAACAAAAATTCCTATAGGGAAAGATACAACTTGAACTAAAAATGAGACAGTTTAAAAAAAAGTTGATTAGCACAAAATAATTTTTGGTAACAACAACATAACAATAAAAATTGGCATTTGTGAAATGTTGGTTAAAAGAATGAATTTTCATAAAAAAATAATTTTAAATAAAATAGTTAGATTTTTCCGGAAAAAAAATTTTTAATGCAAAAAGATGAATTTTCAAGCACGCAGATTATTTTCCTATTAACAAATTTTAATTAAAAATGGAATAATTTGATTTTATGTTGATAAAATTATCTTTTAATGAAAAAAAAATATTTTTAAGAAAATAGGTAAATTTTTAACCTAAGAAACACAGATTCAACTAAAAACATTTTAAATGTTTTATGGATTTAAATATTTGTTCAAAGTTCGTTTTCTTGGTTGAAATTTTTGGCCTAATTTTTGTTTTTAAATAAGTAACATTAATGAGTATGAAGGGAGATAAGAGTACAGAGTTAGACAGCATGAGAAATGTCTAAGGTAAAATTAAATAAAATATTTAACTTTGTTATAAATTAACTTTTTTCTAATTGAAAATTTAACTATTCCATTGTTGTTCAAAGTGGATATTTTTAGTTCAAAATTCAGCTATTTATTTAAGATTTAATTTTTCGCTATTCAAATTTTATTTGGATTAGTATAAAATAAGACTTCTTGGTAGAAAATTAATTTTTTTGTTAAATTCAACTATTTTTTAACGCATTTTTTAAATGAGATTTCATCTTTTTTATTCAAGATGTTACTATCTGGTTAATTTTTAAAAATTTATTTTTTGGTTAAGGATTAATCATTTTAGTTTAAAACTCATCTTTTTGCTTGAAAATTCCTCACTTCTTTTAAAAATTCGTATTTTAGGTTAAGCATTAATTTTTTAATTCAAAATTTAAATACTCCATTTTTTTAATGAAAATTTATCTTTTTCAATTAAAAATTCATGCATTTTACTGAAAATTCGTGTTCTTTAGAATAAAATTAATCTTCTTGGTAAAAAATTATTCATTGTTATGCGTTTAAAAAATTCAATTACTTGATTAAATTTTGAACTTCTTTGTTAAATTCATTGTTTAATTTTTTACCACTTTAGTTAAAAATTTATCAGTTCGGTTTAACATTTAAATATTTTCTTAAAAATTCTGTTTATTTTTATTGAAAATTACTCTTTTCGGTAAAATTCTACTATTTTGTTATCTAAAATTAAATTTTTTTTCAATTAAATTTTTTTTTATTCTATTAAAATTCGTCTTTTTGGTAAAAAATAAATCTTTTTAGTTTAAAATTTATCTTGTCGGTTAAATTGAACTATTTTTGATTTCAAGTAAAAATATTTTTTTGTTTCAAATATTTAGTGTTTATCACATATAAAATTTAAATATTTTCTTATTGAAATATCAAAATTGCATTCGTTTTTGATAATTGATATTTTTTTTACTAAAAATTTTACTGCTTGTTTAAAAGTTGTAATTCTTTTTAAAAAAAAGTTGTCTTTTTGGTTTAAGATTCATTATTTTAGTTGAAAATCCAGCTCTTTGGTGGAAAATTCACATTTTTTTTTGAAAATTTGTTTTTTTATCAGTTAAACATTAATTTTGTTTAAATGAACTGTTGTATTGAAAAATTCATTTTCCTGTTTAATATTGTGTTATTTTAATTTAAAATTCAACATTTTAGATCTGTAGAAAATAATTTTTGTTAATTTAAAATTTAAATACTCCATTTTGTATTTTGAAAATCAAGTCAAAAAATTTAAAAATCAAAAAGTCCCTTTCGTCTGATTTGTCAGTCTTCAAATCTGAATTTTTTGAATGAATAAAAATTGACTTCCAATCAGTCACTTTTGACTGATTTAATATCGTCTTTATTTTCAGCACCTAAATAAAATCTCATAAAGAGCTTCCATCTCGAAAAGACCTTGAAAAAATATATTTATTGCTCTCAGGTAAAAGTTCCAAAATTGCGTCAGGCTAGTAAAATTCGAAAATAGAGGAAAATATCGTAAACGTAAAAAAAAGAGAGAGCACGATAGATGAACATTGAGTAAAGAGAGCTACAGGAGCCACGAAGTATGCAAGACTCCGAGGCACCTGCAATGGTCCACGATCCTAGCACGATGATTTATGTTTCCAGCAGGTGGACGGCAGTAATTTTGGAAATTTCTCCTTGGTCTCTCTTTGTTGGTGGATTTTGCGATTCGCCAGGCTGCGGAGAGCTTAATTCCCTCAGGATGCATTCGGAGGACCTGCGGCACTGGTTCGCGTCTAATAGGCTTTCCCAACGAATCGTCCTTGGAGAAAATCTCCGTATCGACGCTTGTTGATTTTTGCTCTCTTGCGGATAATGCGGGTTACACGAGGACCGATCGTTTTCTCGCTTTTCAAGGAGCCTGAAAAAATAGACAGGACAATCCTATTTCTATTGTCAACCCTAATTATTGATCTGTATATCTTGCGACTTACGCACTCGCTTTTCTCGGAAATCGGGGCTCCCTGAATTGTATTACTGAAATAGAACTGATATTCTACTCATTTATGTAGCTAGAATTCCGTTACTAACATATAGTAAAAATATAATGGACATTAATGAGTATGCAGGGAGGTAAGAGTACAGAGTTAGGTAGCATGAGAAATGTCTAAGCTGAAATGCTATATGATACAAATGGGATACTTGACGCTTTGAGAGACTCTTTTGAGAATAATTGTGTTAAGCTACAGTTTCAACTCCAAATAATTCTCCAAATGAGTCTGTCAGAGCGTCTAGTATCCCGTCTGTATCATTTAGCATCTTACCCTTGCTATTTCTCATTCTACATAACTCTGTACTTTTACCTTCGTTTCGTAATCTTCTCCAATTTTCTCTTAAAATTTACTTTTTACTTTTAGTTGAAATATTAACTATTATATGTTTTTTTTAATGTTTACTTTATAATTAAAACTCCAACAGCTTGGTTGACAGTTAAACAACTTTTTAAAAATTTCATTTTTTTTGGTTAAAAATTCATAATTATTTTTGATAAAACTTTTTCTCTTTGTTTGCAAATGCACTTATTTCGTTGCAAATTTGTTTTCTTTGGTTGAAAATTACTTTTTTTTTTTAAACTGACAATTGAACTATTTCCTTTTTAGTTAAAAATTCACACATTTGATTCACAACTCATTCTGTTTAGTTTAAAATTCACTTTTTTGTTGAAATTAATATTTTTTGGTTGAAGCTTTAATTTTGTATAGAATTTTCCCCTTTTTTAAAACATCTAACTGCTTTTAATTAAAATAAAAATATTTTGTAGCGAATAGATGAACAACTTTCTTGAAAAATATTTTTTTTTTTAGAGAATTCGTCTTTTTTTTGTATAAAATTAAACTATTTGGTTAAAAATAGAACCACTTTATTAGAAATTCCAAATTTTAGCTAATAAATCATTTCTGTGATGTAAACTTGAAATGTATATTTTGTTAAAGTTTTGTTATTAGTACATTTTTTTAACTGAACATTTAACTATTCTATTTTTGGGTGAAAATTCATCTTTTTAGATGAAAATTTATTTCTTTTGTAGAAAAGTTAAGTATTTTTCTTAAAAAAATTTTTTTTTTAATTATTTTTTCTTAGCTGGCAATGTAACGATTTTATTTTTTGTTAAAAATTTACCGTTATGAGTTGAGAATTCATGTAATTAATTTAAAATTCGCCTTATTGGTAAACAATTAATCTTGATAGTAGAAAATTAAATTCTTTGGTTGAAAATTGTACAATTTCGTTTAAAATTAATTTTTATAAAAAGATAATTAAATATTCAATTTTTTGATGAAAATTGTTTTTAAAAATTCAAAATTTGTCTTTTTGGTATAAAATTGATCTTTGTTATTAAAAAATTTATCTATGTTTTAAAAAATTGCTTATTATTTTTTTGTTTAAAATTAATTTTTAACTGAAAATTTAACTTTTCTATTTTTGGTTGAGAATGGATCATCTTTAGTTCAATATTCCAGTGGCTGCATGAAAATTCATGTATTTTGTTGAAAATTCAATAGTTTGCTTGCAATTTTTTTCTTTCTCGACTAAAAATATTTCTTAGTTAAAAATGCCTTTTATGTTGAAAATTCGCATTTGTGGAATTCAACTGTATTTGATTCAAAGTTAAAATATTTTTTTATTGAAATATCAACTATATTTTTTATTCAGAATTCATTTTTTTTAATGCAAATTTAATTTTAATTAAAAAATAATTTTTTCTAACAAAGAAGAACGAATATTTAAAAAATATTTAAATATTTAACCAACAAGATGGATGTTTAACTGATAAATTAATGTGTTAACATAGTATTTCAACTTGCTTTCAACCACGAACTTTAATTTTCAAGCAAGAAAATTATTTTTCAAAGATGAAGATTAATATTCTACCAAAAAAGACGAATTTCCAACGAAATACATTAACTTTTAACGAAGTAGCTTAACATTTTACTAAAAAAGCCAAATTTTTAATAAAATATTTGAGTTTGAACCACAAAAATATATTTTTGATCAGAAATGTAATATTTAAGTTTATGTTCAAAAAATTATATTTCTACCAAGCTGTTAAATTTTTAACTAAAATGGTGGATTTTTTACTAGAATAGTCTAATATTTAGTCTAATTATTTAATTAATCGATAGTGCTCATATGCTAACGAATATCTTGTAATGTATATTTTATATGTTAAGTTTTTTAAATTAAACATATTAGTTCCGATTCGATTGTTTTAAAAAAATTCTAAATTATACTTGGAAGCAACTTGAGATCCCTAGAAAATCCTGAAATTGTTAGGATATTATTTTCCACGATTTGAGTAGGCACTCTGTATACTGATATGTATATAATCAGTATAAAGAGAGTTGAAGGTGCAGAGTTAGGCTGAATGAGAAATAACAATAGTGAAATGCTATATTATACAGACGTGATATCATTTTCCACTGGTCTTTAGATGGAGGATGATACTTCGGCAGACCCCCTTTAGAGACTCCTTTAAGGAGAGTTTTGATGCACTACAGCTTTAACTCTCCATGATTTCTTTAAAAAGTCTCAAAACATCGAGTATACCGTCTGTATTATATAGCGCGACAACTTCGCTATTTCTCTCGCTCCTTAACTCTGTACTTTTAATTCCTTTCATACTCAATAAATAAATAAATAAAATATATATAATCAGTATAAACGAAGGTAAAAGTACAGAGTTAGACAGCTTGAGAAATGGCAAGGGTGAAATGGTATATTACAAAGACGGGAAATCCCAATAATTTCTTCTAAAAATTTCAAAACGTCTAGTATCCCGTTTGAATTATATATAATTTCACCCTTGCTATTTCTCATGTGACCTAGCTCTGTACCTTTAACTCCCTCAGTACTCTTTCAAGTTTATGTATTTTTAACCCCATGAAACATCCATTTTTCTCTATGCAGTCAAACTTTTTTCGCTAAGTTGGAAAACCGTTACTCTAAAGACTAAAGAGTTGGTTCTCTAATGCGGAATAGAGCCCAGCATGAAGCGAGATTATGAGCTAGGTGAAATTGAATTTCCGAAAAATCGGTGCACCGACCGGAATAATTCCGACAGAAAGGAGCTTTCAGATTGCCACCGAACGTGGGAAAGCATAGCAGACGAAGCGCCCTGCGCGCGAGTTAATGAGCTTAATCCTGCAAATCTGCGGGTAAAAGATTAGCAGATCCTGTTGAGATGAGTCTGCTGGCTTCGGCCACCAGTGCCACCTGTGTCCTGGAAATGATGTCCTGCGGGGTGTCGCGTCCTATCGACAGAAAATGAACTAAGGGCGAAGGACTAAGGACTAAGAACAGTTTGAAAAGTAGCAAACAAAAGACCCTCGATAACGAACCTGTTGACGGCCTGGTAAAACTCGTTTTCTGCTTTGAAAAAAAAAAAATCTTTAACTCACTGAGCCAATGTGCATGGATGTGAGTACATTCGTCGTAAATTATTCGCTTGGCCGTCGGCTAAAGCCGGACCTTTTACTGACCAATTTTATACATCCTGCCAACTGCAGATTTATACAAAGCAAATCCACTCGTAATTAATTTTCAGAGTTGCAGATTTCAATAAATTGGAAACACTGCCTGCAAAAAATGGTCCCTGAATTCGTGTAAAAGATATGTATGAAACGACTTTACACACTGTTAGAATTTTCTGTGGGAATTTACAGAAACACGTCACCAAAGCTTTATGCAGAAACAGTTACTGTAACTGAAAATTACTAGAGATTAAAAAATTTTTTGGTTCATTAATTTTAATATGAAACATGTGATCTATATTTGTCCTGAGAATATGAATGCTGCAAAAAAATGATTTATCAACAATGTCGTTCAAGCAAAAATTTGACATGTTAACATAAAAAAATAAGTTTTCTAAAAGAAAAATTAAATCTTCTGCGAAAATTAAACTTTAATTTTTAACCTAAACGTACGATTTTTTAACGAAACTGTTGAAGTTTTAATAAAAAAGGGCAACTTTTTGAAAAAATAGTTGAAGTTTTATACAAAAAGTTGCATTTTTATTGAAGAAAGGTGTCATTTTTACTAAATTAGATGAATTTTTCGATCAGAAAGACTAATAAAAACAAATAGTTGAATTTTCATCCAAAAAAGATTTTAGTTTCACTTTCCTACATAAAAATATACGTTTTAAATGAGAAAGAAATTTTTTATGAGAATAGTTCCATTCTCTACCCAAAAATAAAAATTTTCAACAAAACAGTTGAACTTTTAACAAAGAAAAAAAAGACTTTTAAACAAAATTTTGGAATTTTAAAACACATCGTTACCTTTTTATCTAAGAAAAATGCTTTTTCTAGTACTTTGTAAATTATTTCAAATTAGGTTACAAAGCATTTACATACATACAAAATTTACATGCATTGAAAAATGGCAAATAATATTTTGGTAGCAGTTAACTTTTTTTTAAATGTCCAGTAAGTGGGGGGGGGGGGTAATTTTTACTGTTCAGCATCTGCTATATTTTCAACGAAATATTTAATTTTGCAATTAAAGAATGAATTTTTAGCCAAGCAGATTAATTTGCCATAAAAAATATGAATTTTTAACAAAATGCATGAGATTTTAACTAAAAACATATATTTTCTATTAAAAATAAAATATTTCCATTTTGAGCTTAAAATATCTTTAGCAACAAAAATCGATTGTTCAAGAAAATTCATTAATATTTATTCGAATATTTGAACTTATAAGTTATAGATATACATTTTTACAAAAAATGGCACTGTTCAGTGTTCATTAAAAAAAAATCATTTTAAACAAACAAAAAGAAAAGAATTTTTAACTAACGAAAGGAATTTAAAGAATTATATAGTAGTTCAACTTTCAACTTAGAAGTCGAATTTTCTAACAAAAAAGACGAATTTTTAACTAAAAGACATAAATTTTCACCAGAAATTTTTTTTTCAATATTCAGTTTAAAAAATTAATTTGAAGTTCAAGAAATGGAATTTTTAATTAAAATAATGAGTTTTCAGCCGAAAAAATTAATTGTTGATAAACTAATTGAAGTTGAGTTTTAAACCAAAAAGATTAATTTCGAGAGAAAATACATGAATTTTTATATAAAAAGGTAAATTTTGAACAAAACATGGAATAGTTGAAATTTCAGTTCAAAATATAATTTTCAACTTACAACTCGATTTTTTTTAACAAAATGGTTCAATTTTCTATAAAAAAGATGAATTTTAAATTGAAAAAGATACATTTTCAACCAAAAAATTAAATAGTTAGATTTTTGATTTAAAACATGAATTTTTAATGAAATAGTTACATTATTAAATAAAGGAAATTTTTTTTAACAGATATGGAATAGTTAATTTTTCTGTTGTAAAAGTGAATTTTAAACTAAATATTACATTTTTAACTAAGAAAATGAATTTTCAACAAGAAGTTAAATAATTCAATTTCTGGTTCAAAAAATTAATTTATAATAAAAAATTCAACTTTTCAACCAAAAATAGAATAGTTATCTTTTTAGTTAAAAAAATAATTTTTAACAGCAAAAAATTGTTTAAACGAAAAAGTTTAATTTTCTACCAAAAAGACGAATTTTGAACCAAAAAATTTAATTTTTAGCAAAAGATGGAATTTCTAACCATAAATATTTATTGTATATAGGAAAAAACGATTTTTTTAAAACAAAATTGGAATCATTTAATATTTAGTGGTGAAAATAATTTTTAACAATAAACGAACCATTTTTTAACGAAATAGTTGAATTTTCTTTTTAGAAAGATGAATTTTCATCAAAATACGGAATTTTTAAAGCAAAGAAATAAATTTTTGACCATCAAGATTAATTTTTAACCAAATAAGACAAATTTTCAATCAAATACATGAATTCTCAACTTATAAAGATAAATTTAAACTAAAAATGCAATCGATCAATTTTAACTTTAAAAAATAATAATAATTTTCAACAACAAAAAAACGAATTTTCAAGAGAATGGTTTATTTTTTTAACTAAAGGAATAAATTTTTATCTAAGAAGGATGAATCTGCACCCAAAAATAGAAAATGTTTCAAGTTTAAATAAAAGAGAGGAATTTTCAACTAAAATTATCCATTTTTAAGAAAAATAATTTTGTTTTAATAAAATAATTCCATTTTTAATCAAGTAGTTTAATTTTCTACCAAAAAAGATGAATTTTCAAACAAAACAAACATTTTTTTGAGAAAGTTGTTTACCTTTCAACCGAGCAGTTAAATTTTTTAACAATAAAAATGAATCTTTAAAGAAACATGTAATAGAGTATATTTCAACGGCAAAATATTTTTATTTTAAATTGAGGAAAGTTAGATTCACCAAAAAAGTCGAACTTTCTATGAAAAAACATTAAATATTTAACCGAGAAAAAGCAATTTCAACATAAAAGTATTTTTAAAACTAAACAGGAATAATTATAATAATTATTAACGAAATACGGTAATTTTTTAACCAAAAAGGAAATTGTTCAATTTTCACTTGAAAATCAAAATAATTTCCAAACAAATAACATGAATTCGCAACGAAAAAGGTGCATTTTTAACAAAACAAAAAAACATTCGATTAACTACAGTGATGAATTTTTAACAAACAAAAAAATAAATTTGTTAAAAAGTTGTTTAACGGTCAGTCAAGCAGTTGAATTTTCAATTATATACAAGAAACTTTGAAAAAACGAAATACTTGATATTTTAATAAAAAAATATTTTTAAAAGAAATTGAAAACTGCTGCATGCAACCAAGAAACAGGAATTTTCTATAAACAACTGAATTTCCATCCCGAAAATATAAATTTTAAACCAAAAAGTTTATTTTAAACAAACAAAGAAAAATTATTGGCCAGAAATATAATGGTGAACTTTGTAAAGAGAAAGAATGAGATTTCAAGAAAAAATAGTTCAAATTGTTTATTGGTCTTATCAAATTATTTCGCATTCACGTGCAAAAAGAAAAAAGGGGGGAAAAGGTGAGGCAACAATTTTTTTTTAAATTCCTAGAAAAATTTTGAAATTCTTAAAGCAATTTTTAACATATTGAATGATTTTTCAAAATATTAAGAATACTTTGAGCCAGTTAAAAATATTTTAAAGAATTTAAGAGGTTTTCAAATTTCCGAAAAAATTCCTAATTTTTTGTAATTAAAAACGAACTGATGATACTTATTTTTGTGTTTAAAATTTTTTATATCTAATCTTAGCTTGAATTTATATGTTCCAAAACTTTGAATAAATAAATATTTATTCAAAATGTTTATACCGTATTATTATTTTTTATTCTTTATTGTTTAAAAGTTTATTTTGTAATTTATGAGCTATGCTATTTA
>JAAAKG020195611.1:0-24128 GCA_010014905.2 Druon quercuslanigerum
ATGAACCTCTCGCGCAATCCCCCTTTCACTCATTCTCACACGTTCAACGAATCAAAATTCAAACTTATACCCCCAAACTAACCTAAGGTAGACCTAATTATTGCGTCAAGTGGTGATGCAAGCTCTAACTAGTTCGTTCTTCAAAAACATCATTAAAAGTCGCGAAATGCAACGCGAACCGATTCAGTGATAATCCTACGACCGATCGTAGTTCCTCACTCGTGCATTTTTCACGAATAATGCACTTTTCCCATTCCGATGGACACACGCAGCCAGAACAAAGAGAATGATGCACTCATGCGCGGAGATTCTTAAATCATCCGATTTTTACTTAAAACTCGCGTAATATCCAGACTGATACGGCACTTATGGTTCTTAAACCAGATCTAACACTTTAGAATGTGCATTTATCACGAAAAATGCCATTTTTCGAATCTGATGGACTCACAAAGCCAGAGCAAAGAAAATGATGCACTTAAGCTCGGAGATTCTTAAATCATCCGATTTTCACTTGAAACTCGCGTCATCCACACTAATACGGCACTTATGGTTCTTAAACCAGATCTGACACTTTCGAATGTGCATTTGTACCGAAATACATTTTTTTCGAGTCATAATGGCCAGAAAGCTTCGCGGGCGTTGCGGACGCTAACAATCACGACAACGATAAAAGTCTCTACAGGCAAAAAAAATTTGAAAATTTTTGGATCGACCAATAATCGGTCTCACTTCTGAAACTGTGAGGGATGGTTAGCGGATTAAAAAGAAGGCACACTTATGTACATTAATAACTAATTATTGATAAGTATCGAAGGATCGTGATACAATGCGTAACGCAGCTCAAACGAGACTGACTCTCGTTGCGCGGTAGTCGAGCCCTTAGTGGCGACATATATACAATAGTTTAAAATATTCGTAATTTCAAATATTCCTTACAAATAATATTAGCTTTTGGTAGAGTACGACTCAGCCTGGAAGTTTACTCGCTTGTGATTTGGTGCGTGGTACCTATGGCGCGGGCCAATTAGGAAATTTGCCCGACCGTGGTTGGTGCGACACGCCTGCTATACGGTTGCGCAAACTAATCGGAATGTCGCGCATTTATACAAGAATAATTTAAAAGGTTAACGGTTCGTCGAGGTGAGAGTTGAGAATTTAAATCAATTTCTTGCGAAAAATTACAAGTGATAGTTCCGAGGATTGGAAATTCTCAGCTCTCCCTTTTTATATATTGAAGATGTAATTTTCGTAAATTGGATCGTATTGGAGCGTATAGCACAGTTTGCTCCAAAAAACAACATATTTCGTCCCTGACAGATTCTGCTACTTCAAGTGTAGAGCAGGCCTGATTTAAAATAAATTTAGTCTGTTAGGTTAGATTTTAGATAGCATTAAATTTTGAATGTTGTTAATTGACATAGACACTTTAAAAATGTACCTAAGAAAACTTTCAAAATAAAAGCTGTTTTATAAGAAGATTTACTTCGGAATGTTGTATTTTCATTATGTCCCACACAGCAATAGGATTCAAATCGAATTTTATTTGAATATCATTTATTTTATTTTATTTAAATAATGGAATATACCATTTGATTCCACTTATCTCCAAGGTTGTACCATAGAATAATTTTAAATTTGAAAAAATCTAAAACAAAATGTTAAATAATTTTGAAATGAAAGGTTCAAGGATTTAAAGTATTTTAAAACTAATGTGCAGAATTCTTGTAAGTAAAACCAAGAATCCAACGACCAAATTTGCACAATCTTCATCTAATTTTTCTATTGCATATTTAAAAAAAAAAGTTTTTATTTTGTTTTATTGTTATCAAATTAGAATAAAAACAATATTTGCAACAAAAAAAATTACCATTTTTCATGATTATTTTTTACAAATGTTTTTTATTGTAATTTGATAATAATAAAGATAAAAATACGAAAAAAGTATGAAAAAGGAAGGTGATTTGATTGGTTGTTTTCTCATTTTTCTTTCCCCTTTTTATTATTTTTGTTCAAAAAAAGAAATTCTTTTCCTTTTTAGAATTGCTTTAATTTTAGCTTTTAAATAGTTCTAATCTATTTAAAACGTCTTAAATACCTGAAAATATTTTAAACTTACTTGAATTTTTTTTCAAATGTTGAATAATCATTGAATTTATTTAAACATTTCACTGAATTTTCACTGAACACTCTTTCACAAAATTTCAGAAAATCTTAAGATATTTAAAAAAAAAACTTTCTTCATTTTCTCTTAAAAATAATTTTTTAAAATAAAAAATTATTGAAAATATTCGCCCAACTCTAAAGAAAATTCATATTTTTGCTTGAAAATTTAACTGTTCCAGTGGCAAATTCACAATTTTTCGTACATAATTCAACTTTTTCAGTTAAAGATTCATCATATTAGTTGAAAATTCATCATATTCTTTTAAAACCATTCGAGATGAATACTCATAATTTTATTCGCAAATTCTTTAGTTTGGTTAAAAATTATTTTTGTTAACTGGAAATTTAACTTCCATGTTTCGTTGCAATTTAATGTTTTTAGCCGAGAATTAAACTATTTAGTTTATAATTGGTCTTTTTTAGTTAAAAATTAATGTGTCTTGTTGAAAAATCGTTTTTTTTTTGTAGAATATTAATCTTTTGGTTTGAAAATTAATCTTTTTTAATCATTTATCTATTCTAGTTGGAAATTCAAGTTTTTCAATTAAATATTCAATATTTTAGTCAAAAATTCATCTTCTTGCATGAAAACTCAAATTTTCATGTAAAAATCCACTTTTTTATACAAAATTCAACTATTCTAGTTAAAGAATAATAATTTTAGTTGAAAATTCAACATTTTTGTTGAAAATAATTTTATCAACTGTAAATTTAAATATTTTATCTTTTGTTTCAATTTGGTCCTTTTATAATTGAAAATTCAACTATTTGGTTGAAAATGTCTCTTCTTTAAGAACAAATTCAACTGTTTCGTTAAAATTCATGTATTTTGTTGGAAAATCGTCTTTTTTGGTGCAAAATTAATTTTTTTGTTGAAAATCAAACTATTTCGTTAAAAATTCATCTATCTTGTTGCAAATGCAATATTTTTACTTGAAAAATTAAAATTATAGAAATTTAAATGAGATAAAAATCTTATTTAACGTATAATAATCAAATTAATTATATAATAATAATAAGAATATAATTTTAGGCTGCTACATGAGTGCCGAAACGTTGGTGATTATTTTTTACAAATGTTTTTCATTGTGATTTGATATTAATACAGACAAAAAAGACGAAAAAAGTATAAAAATAGAAAGGGGATTTGGTTGGTTGCTTTCTCATTTTTCTTTCCATTTTTGGTCGTTTTCCGAATTTGGTCGTTGGATTCTTTGTTTTATTTTTAAGAATTCTGCAAATTGAATTTTTGTTTTAAAACTGTAAAATAAAAATAATTTAACTTTTAATTGAAGAAGTGTTCAGTTGATAAAAAATGTAAACTTTCATTTGTTAAATATTTCTAGCGTAAAATTACTTAAAATGATATACTTTTGCAAACATTTTTATTCTTTGATTGATTCCGTAATTTAGAGCATTAAAAATGATAACGTAGATTTATATTTATGGAATAAAACGTTAGTTTTCTAAAATAGTTCGTACCAAACATCACCATCACCATAACTTGGTAACAAACATCTTTATGACTTTAAATTTATTTATTTTGAAAAAAAATATTTTGCTCTTATAACTTGGTTATTGCTATGCGAATTGATGTCTAGATGACTGGCGGTTCTCAATAGATTATTCTACAGTGAGTCGCAAAGCAGTGTTGCTTAATAACGGGAATAAATATGCGTCGATTCCTATTTCTCTCAAATCTAAATTTTCACATTTAACTGATGCTTAAATTAAGGAAGGTATGTTTTTGGCCTAGACATTAGAAATCTAATGAAAGATGAACATTTTATCAAATGTATAACATCTGTTGGAAAAATGATTGGCTAAGTTTTAAGGAAGTTGTGGAAAACTATTTAGAAAAATATTGAGATCCAAAATACAAGACAATAGTATCGATGATGTTGAAGAATTTTCAAAAATTAGGCTGCTTGATGAGCAGAAAATGTAGGGGCATTCAGTGTAGAAATGGATGAGCGCTTTCATCAAGATTTGAAGTTAAAGAAACGTTATTATCAACGTAAGTTAACTGTGCGATAGATGGCAGATTATACCTGTTCTCTTCTTAGAAATGATAATTCACCTCATCATAGAAGTAAAGCTCTCAAATTATTGTATGAATGGTCGCGAGACCGTTCCCATAAAAAGAAACTGAACATATCTAAAAATGGGGTTTATCCAAAGGTCAAATAGTGCCTATATCAATCTCGTTGTACCGGTTATCAAAAAGGATGGATCAGTCTGCCTACGCCTGGATGCACGGAAACTAAGAGAGATCCTAGTCGCGGATTGGGAGTATCGAGAGCCGGCAGAGGTATTTTTCCAAAAGCGTAAAGGGAAAATCTACGGCTTTTCAGTACAGATCAGTAACATTAAATCTTGGCAAATCCTAATCTTTCAAAGAGACTACATTTCTGGGATTAATTCTAGCTACAAAAGGAATAAAGCCGGATCCTTGGAAGATTGAGAATATACATGGTTTTCCAGTACGAAGAAATGTGAAACAGCTCAGGTGCTTTATTGGACTGATAAATTTCTACTCAAAATTCTGTAACAAACACGCAGAAGAGACTGTACCCGTTCTAAAGCTGATAAAAGAGAGAGTACCTTATAAATGAGATCATGAAACACAGGTAAGTTTTGAAAGAATCAAACAGATCTTTGGGGAGTCAATTATGCTGTACTTCTCGGATCCGAGAAGAAATTATTACTTCGAAACAGATGCCAGTAAGTACGCACTTGACGTGGTAACATGTCAATTAAACAATTTAACAAAAAAAAAATTATCACATTAGCAAGTCGTATATTGAAAAGCCCTGAACTCACGTACTTCACCACGGAAAAGCAATTACTGGCAATTGTAGGGGGCCTGCAAAAATTAGGAATGTACTTATATGGAGCCACTATAATCAATCGCATCGACCACCTCGCTCTCACCTTGTTCAGAACATGCAAGTTCGCCAATGCACGTCTCACTCGATGGATTCTCTTAAAAGAAGACTATAATTTAAAATTGAACATCTTTCTGGGAAAGAAAACGTGATTGCAGACATTTTGAGTCGATTGCAAGAAGAACATAACTAGAAAAAATTCGAGGAGAAACATGCGTAGTAATAGACAAATGGAGCTACAAGTGGAAAAAAGAAATAGAAGAATTAATTCAAGGAATCCCAGAACAGCAACGGGCAAATAAGAAATTGGAACAACTCAAACAGAAGGTGCGACAACACTTTTTCCAAACGAAGAGTAGAATTAAGAGATAAAGACATTACTTACTCGGTAAATTGATCTAAATAATTAATTTAGAAAATCTACAAATCTAAATGCCGTGAGCATCAGATAGTGTGTTGATCCATGCATTTTTGTACTCATTCCAGTTATTTTGCAAATAAACTTACTATTTTCGAGAGAGAAAAGTTTAGATAATAGAGAAAAATATTTAAAGTTGTAGAATGGATTTTTGTTGAATAAATTGTCATTGTTCAAAGTAATGATATTGTTTTGCCGACCAGGGTAATTCATTAATTATTTCTGATGTTGAATTTTGCTGATTATTGGTCACTGTTCAATCGGAATCTTACGCTTTTCACATAAAGTACCCCATAATTGATAATTAAGAGTAATTAGATTCAATCTTAATTAATTGCATGAAGAATTAATTGTGGAGTAATTAAACAACAACAAATTTGGGAGTTACAATATTTATTTTGGCGGCTCGAATTTTTTAAACGGATTTTAATGGCTATTACAGTGCGGAAAGTTGAGTATTTGTGCCAACTAGAATGCCATCCAATGCAATAAAATCGTCCAATACCTCAAAAGTGCAACAGAAACGCCTGCGTAGACATGACGAAGCACCGAATGGATCCCATTAATTCAACGATTTAAAAGGTAGTACTACCACTACATGTGGGGGGAAGGGGCGTTTTACATGTCAAAAGACTGTGTAAATCACAAGTTATACATCGTGATGCGAGAAAAAAAAGGTGGAAGACTTTACGTCATCGAAATTGATGATACACTTAATCGAAATTTGCAGTCAACCTATAAAACCAAGATTCATGAGTAAAGCGAGTTAAGGCATACAGTAATGAAGAACATCTAGGAGACAGTGGGGTACTGGCAACAGCTCCAATACTCCAATAATGAGATATTCCTGGAACGTTCCAGTGGCACCTTCCAGGAGGGCGGACATTTTACATGTTCCAGCGACAAGGTATCCGGTGGAAGTTCCAGGCACGTTTGGGTAATGTCCAATTTTGCAATTTTGAATGATTACAGTTATTCTTTAACATCATCTTACATCATCATACAGACAACCAGCACCAGCACCACCACCACAACAAAAATGACGACGACGCCGGAAAGACAGACACCGACGTTAAAACTTGTTTTTCTGACTCAGCTTGTCTCAAAACGTCGACATTTGATTAAATCCGCGAGAGTCATTTTTTGCATAATCAGTATGAATGAGAATGTAAAATTCATGTTTTGGAAGAGAAAGAAGTGAGATGTCTTAATTAGAACGATTTTGAATAGGAAATAAATATTGGGGAATAATTAGTGTAATAAAAATTATGGATCGTTTTATATTTCATCTTTGAAGAAAAAATATAACATGTTTCTAACTAAAGAATATTATTCGATACTAATCGCTCTCTCATTCCTTATTATATACGGGTTGTATTTCATAGAACTGTTTTTCCAATACTGAACTTTCAAATTGTCTTTAGATTTATGACATTATTATTTCGAATGTAGAATTAATAAAATTACTTATTACGCAACGGAAAGATCACTGTTTGTTGGAAGAAGCTCTAAGATTTTAGTTTTCAGGAAAATAATTTTCAATTTTAGTAGCCATCTCTTTTACAAATGGAATGCTGCCAAAAATTATCAGTAATAGTGGGAAGGTCAAAGAAAACAATGATATTCATTAGAAGGTACAACAGCTTCGAAATTGGTAAGATTAAGTGTGAGTGGCATAGGATGAACAGCATCTTCTTTATGTTTCTTAACTAATGCTATAAAAGAAAGCATAAATAGGAAATTAATTGTGATGTTAAATTGTCAACGAATTAATAGGCTGTAAAAAGTTCCAGGCGCTATCTCATACGTCATTGTAAAATATTAGTTTGTTTGATATTGATTTGAATTCTCAATACTATTTTTAGTGCCGTATTGGTTTATATGAAATCATGCTTGCACGATTGTATTGCGAGATTATGAAAATGCATACGCGAACACATAATTCTCGAAATAATATGTACTCAGCACTACAAACAACATTTTATGTTAATTTTTAGTATCCCAACGTACAAGTTTTAAAAGTTATTTCATGTTTACACAATTGCTGATTAATCATAAATCGTTAATAAGTGTTACAAAATGTACATCAAAAAAGTTAAAATTCCGTTATATAACCATACTATTAACATACTATTATCATTACTTAATTCATTTTACTGAGCTTGCGCAGGAAATTAACTTTTGTATTAATTATTTACTTAATTTAATAAATCATAGTTTTCATTGTATAAAAAAATTAATTGATAAATTAACGAAATGACAGGATTAAAACAAAAGTATTGAAGAAAGCCGCTAAGAGAAAACGCAGAATACGAATTACGGTCATCATTATTTCTAAATAAATAAAACTTTCGACGAATATCGCGATAAGACTCTAATTAAATGATATTTACCGAAATTAATCGCTATTTCATTCGTTATTGTGTACGGTTTGTATTTCATAGAACGCCTTTTCCAACACCTTATCATGTGCGTTTTACAGGGACACACAATTCTTAGTTCTTAAACAGTCGAAAGGTCACCAATTGTTCAAAGACAAGATACTGTTTTATTTTTATTTAAGGTGCAAAACTTTTTTGTCAATTTTTCAAAAACTATAAGGTTAATGTCCCAATTTGGGCGAATGTAACAATTTGCGCGGCGTACTTTGCTTGTAGAAGTATTTTAAATCTTATGAATCGAGAAAAGTTCCTAATGCCGCACAGATCGAAATTTTTTCATCAATATTTTATATGCTCGTCTATATAAACAAACAATTGTTACTGCATAATAAAGATTATTTCATGCAGTTTCGATGAACCTATTTGGGAAAATTAATTTTTCTTCCGACCCAGTTTGGACAAATCAAATGTCCCAATTTGAGCGAGGGACGCCGTGTTAAATTTCCTACAGTGGAGGGATATCGTCATTGCAATCGTCAAACAATACAAATACATAATAAAATTACTATAAAACCTATATCGAAAATATATTTCATCCATTCTAGTGTGTGATGAAACTGTTGCTAGTGTCATTAGCTTTAAGATATCCATGTATTTGGCTACAGTAACTGAGCATCGCCCAAATTGGCTCACCCGTAAAAAATGGGACATTTACCTTATCCAATGAACTCGATGTGCCAAAAACTTGGTAAAATTATCATAAAATTTTATTTCAAGTGCGGTAACGCATAGATAGGGCAACTTGGGAGGAACTTATAAGCAATAAAGAGGTAGAGGGCACATGCACTACTTTTCGCGCTTTTATTCTTGGAAGTGCGATCCAAGTGTGTGGTACTGCGGCTGTAAGAAGAATGTTTAGTGATGCGTGGTGAAATGATGAAATCCGGGAAATCTTTCATGAAAAGATACAACCGTATCTAAGAAAGTTGAAAATTTCAGGCCTTAGCGATGTGGAAAGCAATATACTTACAATTTATTACAGAGACTAAACGGTAAGTTAAACGACTAGTCAAGGAAAGTAACGATACAAGTAGTACAAAAGAAGAGAAAAATTATAAATTGAATATGAAGGATACAAGTAGCTGATTTTAAAAATATAAAGGAAATTAAAAGTGCAGCGTTGGACAGCATGAGCAATAGCACAGGTGAAATGATATATGGTTCAGATGGGATACTAGACGCTTTGAGAGACTCTTTTAGGAACTTATTGGGAGATGAAGGTATAGATCACCAAAAATGCGATGTAGAACACGGTACGTTAGATAACTCAATTAAAAAAACAGGATATTTATATATTGTGTATGGTTAACACCTGACCAACCAACTGATATTAAATTTGAAGCTTCTGCTTCATCAATTTTTTTACTACCTTCTGAATGTTATTGTACACTGCATCTAAAAATGTAGCAGATAACCGTTTGCGAGAAGGAAACATGTAGTCTGCTGTCAGTTTCCTTAAACCCTGCGCCACAAGGTATGCTGAAATCTTCGTAAAGGCGTGCGACCAGGAGACATTGCTCTCGCAAGGAACATGTCCTGTTCATAGTTCTTCTGAATTACTTGGTCAATCGCCACACATACATGTGAAGAATTTTATTTTGGTTCGTTTCCTCCTATAATCTAGAAACAATAAATATCAGATTCAATTCGTATGAAGCATAATTTATTTGATATATTTCCGAGAAATCGATTATTGATCCGAGTTTTTTATATTGAGTTGCATTTGAGGATTACATTAGAGTTTCAAAGTGATCTGGGACTCGAGGTCTTTAGTAAGAATTTGCGAAATACCACTAGGAAAAGCACCTTTTAGATGCAGGAATAGGCTAGTAAGAATCTGATCATTTACAAAACCGGACAGGTTTTTGTTTGTCAAAATATGGAGATTAACAGTGCTGGAACCTCTGGGACAAAAAAGATGAGGACATTATTCCGGCAACTTGGAAAAAATATTGATGTAAATCAGATAATTGTTAGTATTAATAAGAGTTTAAATAACTTCTTCTGAATAAAGTAGAATGGTGTAATAATAAATTTTGAGCAAACCGGAGGAGGACTTAGTTCCTCTAAAAGTTCTTAGGGAAAGAATCAAACATGTTGACGAAGTTCTTCTTTTTTACTCATAATGTATTCCCTAAGGATTTACATGACCTTCGTTTCTTACATGACCATCTGCAAACTTTATGTTATCTTATCCTTGCTATTTAAAATATTTACAACTATTTAAATGAATTCTTAAATCTACTTGCTTCTAAATTAATTTAGCGCCATGTGACTGTCAGAAGAGTGAGCCAGCTTATACTGCTTATACTACTACATAATAATAACTACTTACAATTTTTTACGCTTCTATTCTAGATAATTGTCGTTTCCTTTTTTTCACTTTTACTTCTCTTCTATCTCATGCTCATTTTGTCATTTTTCCACTTTCATTATTTCTCATTCGCCCCTCTATCCCCTTCAACTCCTTCATACACTTCTAATCCATTCCATGCTCCCCTAGAATTTTTGTGATTGTGATTTCGACTTTAAAAAAATTACTCGTTATTTTTCATAGCTTGAAAAATGTGGTATAAAAGGATTAATCATGACTTTGTCTCATAAACAATTTATAAAAAATATGGAAGTTGAGAGTCTCGAAAAATAAACTTTTTTCACTAAAAAATTCATAAAAAATTCATTTTTAAGTTCCTTTGCCCTACCATTAGCTAATTTTTTAAAGGAGAGCATAAGCAGGTAATCAATTATTGTGTTAATTATTTAAATTATAAAATAAATCACAGCTTTTATTATACAATAAAAATTATTTGATATATTACCGAAATTAAATAAAAAGCATCTGGTGTGAACAACATTACTCATTACGCAATGGGATGGAATTAAGAAAGTAAACAAAAATTTTTTGAAAACTTGTTTTTCATCATTTTTTATTATTCTTCATAATATATCAGGAAACATAATGTTGAAAACATGTTTTGGAATCAAACATGACAAAAACAGACAAAAATATGAATACATGATATATTTTGAGGCTTTTTGTGCTGACACTCGAAAAAGTGCATACCACGTATTTTTCTTGAATTCACTTAATTGGGTATCCAGACACGTATTACATTATCTGGCCCAAATGGAAAGTAGAAAAAAAAATTTAGTGGATCATTTCCTAAAATTGGTTCAGCGACGTCGGCAATATCACCATCTACGCGGACTTTAACTTTTCCAAGATTAGCATAACGATATGCTGTGAAAGTTCGTATTGGAAACAAATATTCACTTTTCATTACTCCAAAAATGTAAAGTCGTCCATTTTCAAAATGTGTTGCTGCATACCAAAGGCCTGCTCTTCCACCATCCCGTACAGGTACGTAACCTCCGAAATTTGTAAGATTGAGTATAATGGGAATAGGATGAACTGCATCGTCTTTATGTAACCTAATCAATTCTGTAAAAGAAAGCGTAAGTAAGAAATTAATTGTTCTTTTGAGCAATATTTTTTCACTACATATAATTGTTCTGAAGTGTCATGTCAGGATATCCTGCAATTAGTCCACTTCAAATTATAGATATCATATTTACCTATATCATTGAGAAAAGTCAGTATGATAAAACTCAGAATGACACACATAGTCCTCATTTTTTTAATACAGAGGAAACTTATAAAGATTACTCAGAAGAATCTGACGAAGAATGGGCTGTAAAATGTTTCATTCGGTATCTCATACGCCATTCTAAAATATTTGTATTTCATTATTGAGATATATGACCTTATTATGTAAATTTTACAGGGACAAATTTCTTAGTTACTACGCACTTAAAACATCACATCACTATTTTCTGAAAGAAAAGATAACATTGTATTTATATATTTTTTCCATGGAAATAAAAGATCAGAAAACCAGATGTAAATTTTTTATTTATGTTTCTGTTTTATTGTTTACTTAGTTCTTGAATAAAAAAAATATGCAGAACGAAAAAGAGTTTAAGTAAAGAATAAATATAATCACCAGATGAGGAACAGTCAGAGTCGGGGAACGACAGCTATTTTTCGGTAAAAATTCGTACATTGCATATGAGGAATATATTAGTTATTATTGATACATACCGATGTTATAACATTTCTAGCAGGATATGTTTCTCTTCGCTTTATCAGGCAATATCATCGATAAGAAATGTTTCTCGCAAACAGGCTGACCAGCCGTAGTTACAGAAAAATCTTTTCTATTTATAGCTTTTTGATATTCAGTAACTAAGTTCTGAGGCAATTTGAAAAAATGAACTTTTCGCCGTTATCACGAGTCGAATGATAGCCGGCATTAACAGTTTGTAGGAATGCACTTTATCATGTTTTTCCTTTTCTTGACCCACTCAATTTTGGTGATAATTTTCACTCGAATCCATCACTTTAAATTTTCGCACACTTGTAAACAGTTTAGACTTTTACATTTTATGAAATATTATTGTTTTTAAGAAAATTTTCTCGTTCAGCGGTATCTTAAAGTAGGGCCGTCTTATAGCGTTAAATCTTTAAATCAGAATCCGTGGAAAGTATGCGAAATGGAATTAATGAAAACTCATACGTTATATGATTTTCGTTCGTAGTAAACTGGACCCGTATTTATATCCGCCGTCTGCGATCGGATACATTCACTTATATCCTCCCGGAAGGGGATCCCAAGAATGCTGCTCAGCGAAGGGAAAATGGCAGCGCTGCAGGGATATAAGCGCGAGAGGATGTAAGTGATATAGGATATAACCGCGGTTCCAGTGTAACAGGATGAGTTCGGTGTTGTGCCTAATGGGGTAAACTTCTATTTTAAAGTATACATTTAAAAGCAGTCATTTAGGGATGCATTAAAGTACGATGTTAATTATATAAAAATGACCTTTATCTTAAAGAATCATGCATTTACCCATGAAGAAAATCGTTCAAAAATATGTTTTTTTTTGTGTAAAAAAAGACAAAAACATGAAGGTTTTAGGAGGCGAAGCGAAAAATATCATTAATAACTTTGAAACTTATGATTTTAAGACATTCGATTGCCAGTGCGTACACGTAGTACGTGTATAATAAATCTATACAAAGCAACAAAATTTGGTGATAAAACTATTACAGTTCCAGATTATCCACATTTCCGCAAAAACACTGTGAACCATTTGAAATTTCATTACTGGCAAATTCACAAAAAGGCTAATTAGCAAAACCAGTTAACTCTTTAAACGAAACTTCCAAAATTCAAACAAGTTTCAAACTTAGTTATAGAAAAGCTTGTCATATATTAACGATAGATCACGATTCGACCACCCGGAAAAGGAATTTAAAATAGTGATGCATAAAGAGCATTTTCATTTTTTTTCCAAAATCTCTTCAGGTTAAATTAAAACCTCGAACACAGTTATCATAAAATCGAGACTAACGATCACGCAGTCGAGATGATCGTCTCGTCTCGATTGGACTTTTTTATTACCAATTCTTTATCTCCATTATATTTTTGTTTCATCTAATCATATTTAAAGCAAATTCCGATTCTGTCCAAAAATTATCGATATGCATCACTAAATTAAAATGACAAAATTCCAGTTATTGATGATTCGATCTTTAGTTTTGAAATGTTTATGCATAAACATGATACCTTAAATATACGCACATCGCGCGATGAATTATTTCAAATCGAATAAAGATGTGAAGAATTGTAGTTCAAACGCAAAATAATCTAAAATACTCTGAAATTTCTTCTGGGGTCATTTCTTCAATCACGTCACTACCTGTTCGATTTTTCCACTATTGCAAACACGTCACCATTTTCTGTTGATAATACAATTTTTTCTTCGGTTGGAATAGGTTCAAGCACAATATTCTTTACTCCTAATCGAAGTGGTTTATCGCGAGGAAAGACGTATCTTCGAAGTTCGAATGCTCGATTTGGATTACTGTTGGGAACAAGTCGATTGAATCTAAGTTCTTCAACTTTATATCCAAGTATTTTGGTAGAAAAAGGATGCCTGGCAGGAGGAGACCTTCTCCTTGCACAATTATGAGGCTCGACAGGTTGAGGTGATCTGGAGCTGGTACGAAGTGAAGACTCGGGAGGAAGAGTAGACGTGGAAGAAGATTGAGGCCTGGAAAGAGGAAGAGTTCTTTCTGGATAATGTCCGTCCAAAAAAAGAGAAGGTCTACTACGAGGAACACCATAAGTAGGCTCGCCATAAGGCAAACACTCGAACTCTGAACTTAATTCTGCAACAGGAAAGATATGATTACATGCTTAAGTGTACAATCGTATGTTGGTATATCGTGATGTTACGTAATCTGAAATGCGGGTAGATATCTTTTATATAAAACATAACTGCTACATTATTCTGACATTCTGTTTTTTTAGCCCTATAATATTTGCTTTATTTTTTTAACTTTCAGTTAAATTTTTTTTTTTAGTTTTAAAAAATAATTGGCGAATATAAAACAATATCCTCTATTTTGTTGGGATCCATACGAAATTCACATTTTAAGCCAAATGACAGGATATGCGAAAAAATGACGAAAATTCTTTAATTATATACAAAAGCGTTTGTGTAATTTTTGGGAAAACTAAAATAAAATATTGATAAAGAATAAAATATTTATTTTATTTTGCAATACATATTTTTCTGTATTCGAACAATTTTTCATTAGCATTGAAACGAAAAAACTTGATCTTTAAAAGCTCAGCATTATTTTATTTTAAGTGAGATTATATAAGCTGCCCATTACATCATTTAAAGTGATATTTCAAGCGATTGAATAGATTTTCTCCTAAAAAATGGTGAAATTTAAGGTAAAAAAAAGTTTCTTACAATTTCCGGGGATTTCTTGGTTTTCCCGTCTAACGACCAGCGTAAAAAGGTAATTACAAATTACAAAAGAGCAGGTTGGCATGATTTGATCTTCAATTCTTAAAGGTCTATGATTAAACGTACGCAAGCAAAAACATCGAGTTCAAAGGGCCATATCTGAAAGATAAGTACGCACCGCGCGATCAATTTCTTCTAGTCGAATAACAGTATGAAAAATTATAGTTCACACACGAAATACTTTAAAATACTTTCTTATAGGGTATTTGTTGCTTAAAGGACATTCCGCAATTTCTTCTGGCGTCATTTTTTCAACTGTCCCGTTGTGAATATTTATTTTCACCCTTTTTCCGCGGTTATAAGTAAGAGGCTCGTTATGAGATGTATATATTCCACGCAAAATTGTCTGTCTCCTCAATTTATCCACTATTGCCAAGATGTCACCATTTGCGTTTGATAATACAATTTGTTCTGCGGTAGGAATAGGTTCCAGGACAAGATTCTTTGCTCTCAATTGAAGTGGTGTATCGGGAGGAAACACGTATCTTTGAAGCTCAAATATTCGATTTTGATTCCTATTGGAAACAAGTCGAATAGATCTAAGTTCTTCAACATTAAATCCAAGTATTTTGACAGAAAAAGGATGCCTGGCAGGAGGAGACCTTCTCCTGTCACAATTATGAGGCACGACAGGTTGAGGTGATCTGGAGCTGGTACGAAGTGAAGACTCGGCAGGAGGAGTAAACATGGAAGAAGATTGAGGCCTGGAAAGAGGAATAGTTCTTTCTGGATAATGTCTGTCAAAAAAAAGAGAAGGTCTACTACGAGGAACACCAGGAAGAGGCTCGCCATTAGGCAAGCACTCGAACTCTGAACTTAATTCTGCAACAAGAAATAGAAGATTACATTTTTTTAAGTATACAATCGTATATTGGTACATTGTGATGGTATGTAATCGATATTTGGAAAGCTTTTAGAAGTATCTATTTACAATTTTTTGATGAGTGTTTCTCGAAAATATCCTACAGGAATCTACACCAATTCATAGTCAGAGTTGATATCATAATCTCCACCTTTTGTTGTGGAAAAATGTTCAACAACTTCAGTGCGCTGCTTGGACTGGTGATGAAAACCCAGTCAAATTAATAAGAAGCCTTATTTCTTCCATTATTAATTTTTATTCTAATTTACCTTTTTAGCTTTTACCTCTACGGTCATATAACGGCTCCAGATTATTAATATCTTCATAGAAAATTTTATTTTGTACTAAGTATGATGTGCACAGTTATAAAGATACCATCTGTGCATATCTGAATTTAGACGTGCACAGTTAAGCTCGTGTTGAGATCGGGATTAAAAAATCTCTACATTTTGCAGAAAGTATCCATAAAGTTGTATAATGAATTAGAATATAATGAACTCTAGTGAAAATTCACTACGCTTTAAAGAAAATATATAGCATTCCTATTTTAAATGAAAATGATGATGTTTTCAAAATTATATATATATTTATATATATTATATTACGATCTTCACCCATATAAATGAGGATAACGGCCAAGGATAAGACCAAAGTATAGACAATCCTCATGTTTTATAATTTGAGGAAAAACTGGTTAATGGACTTATATTGATGAAGAATTTGACCACAAATGTAACTAATGATTTTTGTAATGACTCATTAGCTATATTATATGTTTCTTATATAATAAAGTTCTTATCTCTTATAGTAAAGGCGTCAAACCTGTTCTTTTCAGTTATTGATATTTGACAAGAGCCAGTTTCAAGGAAAAAATGTAGTTAAACATTTAGTTATAACTAATGTCACC
The DNA here is from genome assembly GCA_010014905.2 of Druon quercuslanigerum. Taxonomy (NCBI): domain Eukaryota; kingdom Metazoa; phylum Arthropoda; class Insecta; order Hymenoptera; family Cynipidae; genus Druon; species Druon quercuslanigerum. Next base: position 16,565 of record JAAAKG020195611.1, read on the forward strand.
ATTTAAGTCATCTTGTACGTTTTCAGGAAAAATGTAGGTTGAAAAATAAGTCGGCGCGATTGCTCTCAACCCCCTCCCCCGCCAAGTTTATTACAGCTTTGCTTGCATTTAAGATGTTCCTTACTGTTACGTTTGCACAAAGTAGGGTTTTTGATTTGCTGTGTAGAGTTCACCCCAAACAGAAGGATTGCATACATATACGACGTAGGTTTACTGCACAAACATGTTTTTAGTCATTAGCGTCCCAAAAAATCTCTCTTGTCGGTTTTTTCTCTTTGAAACCAAGCCTTTCATTAGGTTTATTGCATTTTTTGCACGCTTTCCTCTTTATTTCGTAATCTTTAGGAAGGTGTTGGGAAAGCTTTTCTATGAGTTAGGTATCAGGAAGTTGGAGAAGAACACAAAACGCTGCGTTGCCAAATTGGTTTTACTCTTATTTTGAATGATTTAAACAAAGCCTGAATTGTACTCGCAAATTCTTTAGGGTTTCATCCTGATAATAAAACACTCTATAATTTATTACCGAGACTATCTTCTATTCGTTTATGAATATTTTCTTCCGCGCGATTCCTGGGTTTACACACAATGATTGCTTGAAAATTTTAGTTTGCCCTGCGGATAAATGTTCAAACATTTCATGTGACTTTAATTTTCTTTTTTTCTTTGTTTTATTAAAGTTAACGTTTCGAAATGCAATCCTTGAAGGAGTCGATTAATCTTTTATTTGGCTATTATTTTTTTTTAAGCTACCTTATAATCCAAAAGATTTTAAGCAACTTTCCCAATATCCGGCTTACTCTGCGATGTCCTTATACGGTAAACGAAAATATAACCTCGCAGAATAAGGTCGTACCGAACGCTGGAATCTGTGTCGAGTCTATATTCTGGGAAATATAGTCTAACACTGTCTGTCCGATAGATATTGGTGAAAAAGATAGATCTACATTACCGTTACTAAATTCAGAGCCTTTTGAACTCGACTCGTGCTTCTCCCGGAATTTTTCCTTATGTAAATAAGAATAGTCTTTTTCTTTTATTTTCTAGTTACCTAATTCCAAAAGGAGTTGAGAATATTCTTTGATCTTTGATTCTATTCCGCTATCGTGAGAGGTAATTACGATTTCCGTTTTTGACTTATTATTATCGTTTTTTTTATCCAATTTTTGTTGAGAGTTGTTTAATAGTGTCAAATAAGCAATTGAATTCGTTACAGCTCTTGATCTCCGTGAAGATGTCCTTTTCTCTTCGAGGCTTTCTTTCTTTGATCTGCTTGCCCCGTCTAGGTTAAAGTTTTTTTTCAATTTAACGTCAGACATGTTGATCAGTTCATCCTCTCAGTCAAGTTACAAGTAAATTTTTGGTTTGACTTGCTTTAAACAAGTAATTTTAAACAATTAAGTAGGAATCATTAAGGCTCTGGCATTTCCTACCACCTGAACCTTAGGGGAGGTTTCAATTCGCTTGCCTATCCTTCTTAAATTACAGATTTAATTATTTGAGGTTAGCGGATTATCTCAACTTAAGAATTGTTCCTAATTTCGTATCACAAAAATGAAATCAGGAGCACCCTCGCAGTAATTAATAAATAAGTAAAATTACTTTTTCTATTTAATTCAGAATTAAATGAACCAATTGCAAACACTCAGGCGCTGGCCAATAGGCTTGCCACCTGAAGCTTAAGGGAGGGTTTGACTGACGTTTGGGTTGTCTTATCTCCAAGCATTTCAAGTCGATTTTGTTAATTTCACTAATTTTTTATTAATTTTGATTGTATTGACATATAGGAAAAACATATAGAATGTGGGATTGCTAAGTACAGGATTTAAGAAAACAACACTTAAAGGAAAATTTTTATTTGGCTTAAGCACGCACTTACATTTTGATGTGATGTGATGTGTTACAATAAGCTAATTTTTTAAAAAAGAGTATCAGTAGTGTTCGGAATTGACTGTTATATTTTATTAAGTAAATTGTTTTGTTTTAATTTCACTCATTTCACATCGACTTTTCGATTTAGTCTCTAATTTTATATGTCAGTCGTCGTCCGAACTTCAAATTGAGAACTTGTCTCGTTGTTTCGGTAGACAAGTTCGAAATAATAAGTTTTTATTCGTTATTATTAATGTATCAAATTTAATTTATTTAAATATAATAACTTAATTTTTAGAACGATTTTTAAGTAGAGAAAAAATGTGTTGTAAAAACATTACGTCCTTTTTTACCATAAACTTCTCGCAATCGCGAAAATTTTTGGTCCTTCGAGCCGGATAGAGTGAATCGTACATTTTGAATCGTTCGCGAGTGCAATCAACATATGTGCATCGTGGTACAATGATATAAAAACAGTGGTTTATTCAGTGAAATCTCCCAGGATTATTCGGAGTGACGAAAGAGGATAGTTGTGAATTGCCTATAGTGAAGTTCGGAGTACACAGGAATAAAAAAGCTTCATGCAAATCATACATGCAGGGAGGAAACCTAAAGGGAGTACCGTATATTTAATTCTTATCTTTTTTTGGTTTCAGCAGTTTGTTCTCAACAATTGTATTACGCTTCGAGTCACTGTCGTAATCTCTCGGCACGCCTTTAACCTTGTCAGCTGACTACTGTTTACTCGTGTCAATCACACCAGACTATTCGCGTATTTTGAGTGAAATTTATGCAATGACTCTCGTTAATTAACTTCACTTATATTTCGCAACGATTGTGGTGACTCGTAGAATTGATTAATTCTTATCTTAATTATTACTAAAAGCTTGCAAGTCGGACATTTCGATCACGTCACCTATCTCTTTTATTTTTTTAAACTATGATTAGCAGAAATTCGTATTATTAGTCCCGAGTCAACAAATACACTTCGTAAAATTACATTAATCAACTTTCAGGACGACGATTCAAACATTTTATCACCTGTGAGAACATTAAGACATATCTTTTGAACTTTTAACTAATTTCATTATTTGTCGTGTCAGTACAAGTTCGGTCCTTTAAAATATCTAAAACGCAGGCTGAGCTGTGCCTCCTTGAGCAAGTGAAACTTGCTGGTCGAATTAAGAATTCTTTCCAATCGGTTCCAACAGTAAACACACGCGGAATGCTTCGAGCGCGATTAGAGACGCTTTTTGTAAACTAATACGTCCAAGAAAGGCAATTTTCCGTTTTCTTCAATTTCCCATTGCTGCTTCTTAATTTTTTTCATAGAATTGGTTGTGGAAAGAGAAGTAAGTATTATTAAGACAGTGCTCTGGCAAAGGCATGAACTCGGAGGGGAAGTTTGTAAAAGATTTAATAATATCAATTGTATCAGAGATTGATACTTTAGTAGAGAGATGTTACGTCGAAACTCACTATGATGTTTTGGGGTTGAATGCGAACCTGTTTTATCTTTTTGATAAAGTCAAAAGAGTTTTGGACATGAGTAACAGAGTTTTCTGTGACAACATTCAGTTTATTGGCGAGAAAGCATGCTAGCTTGTAAGTAGATGAGTTTATTGCGCTGACGATCAGCCTGAGTGGAATGTTGTTTTTGTGAATTTTTGGTAGTCCGTAAAGTCTTGGAGAGATGAGAGTAGTAGGTATTAATTTAGATATTGTTTCTCTGTCAAGTTAAGTGTTTTTTAGCAGGATTTTTGTTTTACTGACTATTGTTTTTGTGGGTTGCCTTTTAAGCTTTTTGTATGTATCGTCAGTTAGAAGGGCCCTGATTTTGTTGTTATAGTTTTCTTTATTCATTACTACTGTTGTGCTGCCTTTATATGTGGGTAATATTATAATTTCTTTATTACGATTTAGGTCTTTATTTGCCTTTTTTTATTGTTTTGTTAAGTTTGAGGAGGGCATTTGGGCTTGACGTAAAATGTTGGCTGTCCTGCGTCGTATTTTTTGTCAGCTGGATTGTGGATTCCAAATTACTGATTATTTCTTTTTTCGGGATTTTGGAGGGAGCAACTGCAAAATTGTGTCCTTCAGATAAGACTGAAATCATTTCGTTGCTAAGAGGATGTCAGAAATGTTTTTTCCTATGTTAGTTAGTGGTGTTAAACAATCAGGTGCGTCCTGTCTCCATGGTGGGGCGCTCTGACCAATAACAGGTATCGTAGAGAGTATACACTAGAACGCACACTGGTGGAATACTGCAAGGTAAGAGGTCTTTCTCTTCTGCTACGGTGCGATGCTAACTCCCACCATACTTTCTAGGGCAGCACAGACGTCATCTCAAAAGGTAACGGTCTAGTGGGATACCTAATCACAACTGATTAACATATTCTTAATACGGGGAATACCCCGACGTCTCATAACTCGGTTAGGGCAGAATTTATTGATATATAGATTTTTACGGAAGCCATCAAATCTACTTATGAAAGTAATTGTCGACCTGCAAGAGTCCGAAAGGCTGGAGAGACAATGACTGATTAAAATTCGTACAGGTACCATGACATATTTCAGGCGAGGGGTCCGCCCCACTCTGCGTCTGGTCTCAATGCAAGGAACGTTGCAAAGGCACATAAGACATTTCTCTCCTAATATGCTCCTTTGGTCTGATCACCTGGGCCATGACTGACCTCGACAGGCTTATAGGTCAAAATCGTTCTTTTTTTGACCCAGCCTAGACCTAGAAACTTTTTTGCCACATTATTATTTATAGTGACCAGAATATTTAAAAAAATTGTATTTAATACACACAAGTAACCTCATACGCCATGCTTAAATATGTGTATTTCATTAATTCAGATTGTTGACGTTATTGTGTAAAATCCGCACGTTCCAACATATCTTCGTTATTACGCGATGAAAATATCAATATTGGCTTAAAGATATGATAACATTTTACTTTTATTTTAGATAAAATACTAACAAAAATGATCAATAATGTGGATATTTTTTCAATTTTTTCTTTTTCAATTATAAAATCAAGAACAAATAGATTTTTAAATATTTCTATAATTAATACAGAAAACTTTGTTTTTAACATTTTCTTTTCAATTTTTTCAAAGTCTGTTGGAATTTACCCTGAGTTCTTACTAATTTACTACATATTCTTTAAAAATTTTGGGAATTTTGTAAGTTTTTTGAAATCTATTTAGTTAACTCCAAATGTAATCAATCCACTTTTTGCAAATATCTGTTGTTATGGTTACTTTCCAGTTCTTTGAAGGCTAAAATTACTATGATGCTTTTTTTGCTTACTTAATTTCTGTTCCTTTTTCGCTGAATTCTATTTGCTCCGATTTTACTGAATCCATTAAAAGTTTCTTGATTTTAAGCATTCTTGTTGAATAATTTCAGTCCTTATTAACGCCAACAAATTCTGTTGAAATATCTTCAAATATTATTAGTTCACTCCAATTTGAATGAATTCGTTAAAATCAAACTGGAATTCTTATACTTTTTTCGATTTGTTTCTCAAATACACATACACTGGGAATTCCGTTTAGGTGATTGTATAAATAAATCTAACAAATAAAATTGGCATGATGAGTTTTGGAAAAGTTTCGCATGTGTCCTTCACGAGGACAATGCACCTGCCTATTCCTCGCAGTTTATTCAGCAATTTCTAGTGAAACATGGCCTTACACGACTTTAGCAGCCCCATAGGTCCTTGGCCTGGATACCAAATTGAAATATTTTCTAAAGTAAGATAATTTCAAGACGTAGACTTTATAAAGTGGAAGGATCGCTGGAAGCAGGTTTTAGGTTCCAAAGGGAAGTATTATAAAAGTTATATCATCGCAATAACGAGAATTAACTCTTACATTTTGTACCCAGCAAGATCTGTTACTTTCCAGACACACCTCGTATGACCTACTCCCAGGAATTTGTGTACAAAGAATGCCATAAGTGCTTTCCCAGCTGATGCCATTTCTCTGCCTTCTCTTGCTTTTGTGATTGCGAACAAACCAAACAAGATGAATTAAGACATCCCTGTCATCTAATTCATAGCCAAAATAACTATGGAAGTGCGATAAAGTCTTTCACTGATTGATCTTAGGTGTTCCATCATAATGCCAGCAAAAGAGGCAAAGTCAATTATCGTCAGTCCTATTACAGATTAAGATTGATTCGAAATAAAATTATACAGAACCTCCTGCGAAATCCGGCAGACTTAGTAGCAATCAAATAACTACAAAACTTCGGATTCACGCCGAATAATTCGAAATGAAATTGTACACAACACCCTGCACAGTTAGTTGGATTTATTCGGATTGAATTTAAGAATAAAACTAACTGGTTTTTACTGTAATTATAAGATTTTTAGCGAAATTAAAGAGACTCGCTTCGGAATTGTTTGAAAACAGATTTTGCATTCATTCGGGATGAAACGGATATAATTACTAGGAATTAGACAAACTTATACAAAATAATTGAACTAGAGAATTCAGCAGTCGAACAAATGAATTCAATACTAAATATAATTTCATTATTATGAAATTAATTTCAACAAAAGCGTTAGTAAATGTATTATTAAGTTACACTATTATTCTCCAAATTATTAAAAACAAGGAAGGATACCTAAAAAGAATAATCTCAATCCCAACCACGGTTGACTAAATATTTCTTGCCCTAATTCCCGATCATGGCAGAATAATTAAACTCGAAGACAATTACGTACCAACGCAAGATTTAAGGAAACTATTTACAAATGTTAAAATATAAACAGTTAATTTGCTGAAAAAATATTCTTTTTCTCTCATACTTCTAACTAACTTCTAAAATATTAGGTTTTATTCCATCTAACATTACTTTACATTACCTTCTTTTTCAAATTACTGGAGTGAAATCGAATGGAAGCTTCTAATGTGTCCCCTAAAGGTTTACATTTTCCTTGTACCTAATTCCCTATTACTTTAGTAGGAGGATAAACTGCGGAATTTTTTGAGGGATTACCCAAATTAAATAAAAACGAGTCTTTAAAAGTAAATTTTCATTTAAAGTATTTGGAATAGGAGACATACATATTAGAACTAATATTGCACATTATTATCGCACATTAATATTGCAAATTATAGATATTATATTTAACAATACGTTTGTAGAAAGGCGCTCAGAAGAAATACAAAATGCCAATTAAGATCCTATTTTTTTTGTAATAAATGAAACTTACGAAGACAATCGGGATAATAATCTAGGTAATAAATATTATCAAGAACTAATCGCTATCTCATGCAGCATTGTATACCGTTTTTATTTAATTAAATTACTCATCACACACTGGAGAGATTACTATTTTTTGAAAAATATTATGACAATTTAATTTCGAAGAAAAAAATTTCGATATTGGTACAGACACGTTAGCAGTATGAGCATCTATCCGTACTTTAACTCTTCCTAAATTTCTATAAATAATTGCTCTGAAACTCGTGATTTCACTTAAATAACGATTTAGGACTAATCCAATGATATACTCTTGTCCAATTTCCTTATGTGTTCCAGCATACCAAATTCCTTCTCTAACAGATAGATTAGATAGTCGCGTAGGTATGAAACCTTGGAAATGGCGAAGATTAAGTAGAATGGGAGTAGGATGAACTGCGCCATCCTTATGTGGCCGAGCTAATTCCCCCCC
>JAAAKG020195622.1:0-24124 GCA_010014905.2 Druon quercuslanigerum
TTAAAAATAAGCAAAATTAACTAAGAATGTAAGTCTTCAATATTTATTACTATATTTATACTATATTCGAAGTTCAGAGAAGATAACATAAACCAAATAGTTTTCAAGCATTTTACTAAAAATTCGTCTTTTTCTGTAAAAAATTAATCTTCCTTGTTAAAAATGTATGATATTAAAAAATGATATTTCTTTTTTGAAAATTCAACTGTTTCCTTGAAAATTTGTTTTTGGTTTGAACTATTTAAAAAAAAACAGTTAAAAAATATATTTTTAAAGCACTTCTTGATTAAAACGTCAAATCAGAATTCTATTTCACTATTTAAATTTGATTTTAAATTTCTAGAAGATTTTATTCATTACCTTTACGAGAAATATTTGTCACATGAATGTATTGAATTATTTTATTTTCATATAAAAATTCAATTTTTAAAGTTGATTGCAAATTAAAACATCTTGTTTGTAAAAATATCACGAACCTCACTTTTTGTTCAGAACTAATTTTATTATTATCACTTTGGTTGAAAATCTAGCTATTTTGTTGATAATTTCCCAATTCCCCTAATTGAACTATTTTGTTAAAAAATAATATATTTTTTTCAAAATATGTCTTTTTGGTAGAAAAATTATCTTTCGGGTTAAAAATTTAACTATTTATTAAAAATAAAATTTTTTGCTTAAAGATTCAGCTTCTCAGTTACAAATTTATATCTTTGAATAAAAATTATCAAGTTTCAGTTTACTTAGTTTAGGAGTTTCTCAATAGTTATTTGATAGTGAAATTCTCATTAATAAGATATTAATTTTGTGACCAAAAAGACAAATTTTTATCCAAGTAGTTGATTTATTAACTAAAAATATTATCATTTACGAAAGAAAAAATTCATACAAATAATAAATTTAAATCAGAAATATTTTCAAACAAAAATTAAAAATTTCGAATAAAACTATCTTTTTGAACCTTTTGATTTTTTTTGTTCCTAAGATTTTTTACAAGAATTTACCATTTTTTTATAATGCAGATATTAATATGTATAATTCTTCTTTAATTCTAGGATTTTGCAAAATTTCAGGAAAAATTTAAGTCAGTGCAACCAATAATCCAAAAATTTTGAATATTTTTTCAAAGTTAACAAAATATCCCATAATACTTCTGAAATATTTTTGACATATTCGGACATCTTTTGAAATTTATTAATACTTTTTAAATTTACTGCAAAATTAAACATGTTTTCCAAAATCTTTAAAAATTTACATTTTGTTAAAAAAATTTGAAAATATTTTCAATTTACAAAATATTTTATAAACTATCTCTAACATCCCTAAACCTTCTAAATATCTTTTAGAATTATTTGAAAATCTACCAAATTTTTTTTTATCAAAAAAAATTTCCTTCAAACCTCAAAGATTTCATAAAAGACAAATTTTGAAATCTTATAAAATCTTTTAAAATATTCTTATAAATTCATTTTTCAAAAAGAAAAAAAATCTTTTTATTTTTTCAATTAATTTTAAGAAAAATTGTTTATTATCGTGACAACTTTCAAAATCCTTAAGATATTTCCAAATATTAAAGAATGTACATTTTTGCAATCTTTTTAAATGCGTTTTGAACGTTTGAATTATTTTGAAACTTTTTAAATCTTTTAAATTACCCTCTATATTACTCAAATTTTTAATAAAACTTTTTAATCTAGCTTTTTACATTTTTGCTTTAAAATCGTTAACATTTTTTTCTGAAGCTTTAAAAGATGATTAAAATTTTTTTAGATTCTTTGTCATTTTTCTGTTAAAATGTATTTTTTAAAATAAGAAATGTGTTTAAACTTTTTCAGAAATTTGAAGAATTTTTTCTATCATAGTGAAAAATTTCCAAATCTTTAACAAGCTTCAAACTTTTTATTTTCAAACATTAAAAATGTGCATTTTTTGTAACTTACTGCAAATGTTTTCAAATTTTAAATGAATTTCAAATGCCTTTAAAACTTCCAAATCAATTAATCTTTTTGGGATAAAAAATTAATTATTTGGTTTAAAGTTTCACTATTTTTTTTTAATTAATTCTTTTGCTAAAAAATTTATGATTTTAAGTAAAAATGCATCTCTTTGGTGGCACAATGAGATATTTTTTTGCAAATTATTTTTTTGTTTGGATGACAATTAATTTTCTTTATTGAAAATTTTAATATTCTAGTTCCTATCTTTTTTTTAAATAATTTTTAAAATTAAAAAATTTTTTTAAATAATGCTATTTGTTTTAAGAAACATTATTAATTATCGTAAAAGCTTACCTTTTTTATTGAGAATTCAATTATTTGATGAAAAATTACGTTTCGTTCAAAACTCATCTTTTGTTGTTTGAAAATCTATAGTTCAATTTTTAACAAAAACGAAAATATTTAAAGTACCAGCATTAATTACAAGAAAATCATGAAAGTTTTAACAATTTTAAATAAGGAAATGAATTTTTGTCTAGAAAGATGATTTTTAAAAGTTAAAAATTCAACTGAAGATTGATTTTAGTTTCAAATTTATTTTTTAGTTGAAAATTAAACTGCTTGGTAAATAAATTCATATACTTTGCTAGAAAAATGTGTTTTTCTAGTAAAAAGATTAATATTTTCTTTGCTTAAAAATTCTACTATTTAGTAAAAATTAATGTCACATTTTTTTTGCAAATTTTCAAAAAATTTTAAATAATGCAAAGAGTTATAATAAATACATATTATTATAATCTTATTATAGTATTGATTCTTATAATAAATACATGGTAACGAATAATTTAAAGTGATCAGACAAATGAAAAGATAAAAATAGACCGCATAAATATTTTTCTCAATGGGATAAATAAATAATAAAATATAAAATAATACATTGAACAAAAAATATTTTCATTCAATTGTAAGATTTGAAAATTTTCCTGTGTCCAAAATTTTATTTACGGAATCATTATATCTTAAATCTTTTCTTTTTCGGAAGTTTTATTAATTTAACTAATTAATTACTATTTGATGGGGCGACAAAAAATCTCTCAAAATACCTTTCCTGGGTTGCTAAATTCCAGGAAAAGACAATATTCGAAATGAAAAATTTAGAAAATTATAAAATTGCCATAATATAAAAATTCCCTAGAAAATTTCCGAATTTAAATGAATAAAACTAAATAATTTTTTAATGATGATTATCAATCCATAACTAATACAGTAATTAAATAATTTATTCGAAAAAAAGTTTTTTTCTTGCTCAGCATATTTTTATAAATTATCTTTAAAATTTAAAGTGATAATAATTTTTAAAACCTACTTAATTCTATGCAGTATTTTTTTAAATTATTGCAATAATAATTTCCAAAAATTTTTCAAGATGTTTTACTATCGCACGTTATAAATATTTGTAAATTTATAATACTGTTTTATTTTCATTTTATTCTGAACCCGATATATTTTTAAACGATTTTTTGATTCCATAAAACTTACAATTAACTTTTTAATAAATTAGTTATGCTTTCTATTGGAAAAATATTTTTCAAGTCTTTAATTCTTATACTGTTTTAAATTAAAATAGCATTTTGGCAATTTTTGCATTTTTGCCATTTAAATTATTTCTGAAATTCTAAGAATTTTTAAAACCATTCGAAATCTACAGAAAATTTTTGAAAAATCTTTCGACCAGGAAAAAATCTTCTCGTATATTTAAACAAATTTAAACATTGTTTTGAAAGGTTTTTAAATGTTCTCATAATATTAATTTAAAAAAATCATTTTGTATTTTCCTAGGAATCTGGAAAAAATTGAACTCTCTCGAACCACTTTAAAATTCCTAAAAAGCTTCTGCATTTTTCTTCAAGTTATCAAGAATCTATGTTTTGTATTAAATTTGTTTGAAATTTTTTCAAATTTCAAATTATTCAGAAATGTTTTCAAGACTTCTATATGCAATTAAAAAATGATTGAATGTTTTTTAAAAGTTTAAAAAAAATCCTCCACAACTAAAACTTTACCCTAAAATATTCTTTTTTTTCGAAATCTGAAAAATTTGTTTGATAAAGTAAATAAAATGATTCATTAAAAATGTTCCTATCAATCTTTAAAAAATTGTGATTATCTTGAAATCTTTCAAAATGTATCAATAAAAAAAAAGTTTTAGCAAAATCGGTTAATCTTCAAGCAAAAAAAAATTTTTTAACCAGCTGTCGACAGAACAGTTAAATTTTTTAAGTGTAAAATATTAATTTTTAACAAAATAGTTATGTTTTCAAATAAAAAGATGAATTTTAAACCAGAGTGATGAATTTTCGACAAAAAAATTCATTTTTAAAAAAGAGTAAAATTTTTAGCCAAACAATAAATGAATTCGATATCTTTAATAATAAAGTAACAGAAGCTCAGCATATAAGATCGATAAACAGCCAAAAATTATCTGATACTTTCGAAATTTCCAAAAATTTAACAGAAATTTTTAAAAATGACCAAATTTATCGAAATTTCTAAAATTACCAATAATTCTCCAACATTCTAAAATAATAAAAAATTTCCAATAATTTCCAAGAATGACAAAAATTCATAATTTGAAAATTTTTTAAAAATAGTAATATTTTTTCACGGGAAAATATCAGATTGAGTAAGTTTTTTATAGAAATTATTATTTAAAATTACGGAAATTGTTATTCCAATTCAGTTTAACTACTACGTAAAAACTGTACCTTTTTGGTTAAAGATTCACGATTTCAGTAGAAAAATCTTTTCTTTATTTAAATATTTAACTATTTTGTTGAAATGACGTTTTTTATTGTTATATGTTGTTACAAATTATTATATTTAATATATTTTTCATTAAAAATGCATATATTTTGTAGAAAATTGAACTGTTAGGGAGGAAATTGATGGATTTTGTCTGAAATTAAACTTTTGTGTCAAACATTCATTTTTCTTGAAAATTATTTTTTTTTTATAAAACTTAAACTAATTAATTAAAAATATCATTTTTGTTCTTATAAAAAAAATCGTGACAATTGAAGATGTAGCTATCACATTTTTACTTAAAAATTTATCGCTCTCGGTTCATAATTCGTCTTTTTTGTTTGAAAATTAATCATCTTGGTTAAACATTCATTAACTTGTTTATTAAAAATTCATTTTTTCTTGGTACAAAATTGATCTTTTCTTGTTAAAAATTTAACTTATGTGTTAAAAATGTACTTTTTTGGTTGCAGATGTATAATTTTAGTATGAAATTCTATTCTTAATTCATTTTCATTGATTTTTTAAATAAAATAATATAAATATTTAAAAAAAACCTAGGATAGAGACAAGCGTCAAGAGACTTATTTTAGAAATTTAAGAGTACCAAATTTGCTCTTTTGACTTTCTTTTTATCTCGCCTCGAGTTTGTAGAAAAATAAAATTTATTATTTTTTGTAATAAGCACAACTTGAAAAATATATAAAAAATTGAAATAATTTGAATAATACATGAAATGAAAACATTTTTGTATCAAATAAATGTATTTTTATTTAATAATTACTTCTTATTTGATTATTTAACCATTTTCTAGTTGTTCAGATTCGGAAATTTAATAACTTGCCTCGGAAATTTTAAATCCAGAATTTTTCTTTATCAGAAATGTTCAAATTCGATAAAATCATAAACTTTGAGTTATTTTATAATTCTTGAATTGTAAACTGTCGGAAATTTTTTAACTTTGTGAAATTTAAATGTTATGTATTTTATTTGAAAAAAAAATGTATTGTTGTATAATTTTAATTTTCTAATTTTTATTGTCATTTTTTATGATTTGAACCAAAAAGAACGCATTTTAGCTTAAAGTGGGTCTCAGAAAAATTGTAGATATAATTTAGGCGAAACTTTTTCTTAGATTAAATGTTATTGTAGTTTGTATCTGGTTTCCAAAAAGTAATTTTTCTATTTTAAATTTTATTTTTACTATTAAAAGAAAATATTCTCGTCCTATCTAAAAATAATTAATAACATATTTGAAGATCCTTTGTGCGTGACAATTTTTTGTCAACTAATTTTTTTCTTATCTTGTGTAGTTTAAAAAAAAACTACGTGTTATATCAAAAAATTGTTGACGCTAAATTTGTATTCTTTTTTTGGGAGAATAACTTTTGCCGATTTATTTTTAATAGCTTTTTCACAATTTTTTTTTATTTCATCTTTTCTCTTGTCTTGCATCTTAACAAAATTTAAAAACTTATAATAATAAACTTGCGCTGTTTGGCTTAAAATCGTCATTTTCGTATGGTTTCTTAAATTTTGGAAATGCTATATTTCTTAAAATTTTCTTTTTGTCGAAAAAGCCATAGAGATAGATTATCTAAATTTCCGAGTAGTGGGAACAGCTTGACCTAAAATTTTTTAATTAAAAAAAATGGCTTAAGGCGCCTTCTCAAGGGGTAGTGACCTTGTTTGGTCAGCCCTGTCCTTAAAAATGCATAAAATTATGACTCAGACATACTGACAAAAAAATTATTCGCAAACTCAAATTTTTAGAAGAAATGTATATAATTTCAGCCCTTTTTCATTCCTATGAAGCGTTAATCGGCCTCCTCACCATGAAAACTGTGGTACCGAAAATTTTCTAAAATTTTGAAAATGTTTGGATTATCCAAATATACGTATATTTTCAAAAATTTCATAAATGTGAAAGATTTTCAAAATTTCTACGATTATCCAAATTTCTGAATTCACAAAAATTATAAAAAATTTTGAATTTCATCAAGTGTTCAAATTTTCTCAAATCTTCAAATTTTTTAGGTTTATCAGAATTTCGAATATTTATGAATTTTATTCAAGGTTCAAAATGATCGAAAATTTTTAAACTTCTGAAATTATTTAAATTTCTTAAACATTATAAATCTTTTAAATTATAAAAAGTTATAAAATTTCTCAAATTTATAAAATCGTCAAAATTTCGAAAATTATAAAAAAAAAGTATCAAATGTACAATATTTCCAAAATTACCATTTCTGACATTTCAAAATGTCTAAAATATGTAAAAAAAATTAATTTCAAAAATGGTTAAAATGTTAAAATTATGAAAATAATTTAAAATATACAAACGTCTCACCTTCATAAAAAACAGTAGCGTAGCCAGCCCTGAGGGTGCCCTGTATCAAAATTACTTGGGAAGGCCCTTTTCAGGAAAATAAACAAAAACTTCATTCATTCCTCCTTATTTGGGGGCCCCCGAACCACGGGGGCCCCGTATTATCGATACAGCTGATACGGCGGTAGCTACGCCCCTGATAAAAAATAAAAACATTTGAACTTTTCAAAATCTTTAACTTCTTCTTGTTTTAATAGAGTAAGAATGGTACGATTTAACACAATAGAGCAAAACATTGCAAACTAATAAACTTTAAAAAAGTACCTTAATTTTCCACTAAAAAATATCTCTTTTTTACAAAAATGAAACATTTAAGCTTTCAGTAGGAAAAGTTAATTTTCAGTTTAAGAAGCCGGATTTTCAACAAAATCGATCGATTTTCAAACTAAAAAGATGAATTTTTAAAGAAGTTTATATAAGGGTTTTCATCTAAAATAATGAATTTTAAACTGAAATAGTACAATTTTCAATCAAAAAATTAATTTGTACAAAAGAGAATAATTAAATAAGACAAAACAAAACAACTTTTTAAAAAATACTTACATTGTCAAAGAAAGTGATTGATTTTTAAATAAAATTCTAATATTTAATTTTTAATCCAGAAGATTAACTTCTATTAAAAAAGACGACTTTTCTATTAAAAATATAAGGTTTTAACCAAAAATCGACCAATTGTTGTTGAGAGCATTAATTTTTGGAAATTCAATTACTGTAAAAAATTTGCTTGAATTCCGTAAACAAATATTTTTAGAATTTTTTTTTCCTGCCAGGGTTCATTTGCGCTCGCGACAATAAATTTTTAGTCGAAAGATGAATGCTGAACCAAAGAGATAAATTTATAAAATAAAATATGGAATATCCAACTCCAGCACTAGTTACATTTTCAGTTGAAAAAATAATAATTTTCAAACAAAAAACATTTATCAAAATTCTTTCTATTTTTTTCACACCCTCATGACGTGTGCCGAAGGGCAATCATAACGGATGATCCTTCAAACTTTATCGTGCTTAGGGACTACAATGACGCCAAAGATAACAAAAGCGACGACAGACAGACACCATGGTAAACATTTTTGTTTATGTAGAGGGGCCTCAAAATATGCAAATTTTATGGAATTCCTGAAAGTCATTTTTCACATTTAACCAAAACCTCTTTATTATAATGAGAACGTAAAAAGTCATCGATCACCACTATAGTTACTTGCGGCGTCTTCTCAAGTAGTAGTGACCTTGTTTGGTCAGCCGTGTCCTTAAATGCACATAAGATTATGAGTCAGACATACTGACAAGAAAATTATTCGCAAACTCAAATTTTTATAATGAATGCATAATTTTAGCCATTTTTCATTCTTATGAAACGGGGCTGAAATTCTAATTTTCAGTAATAAAAAGTGACTACATGTGCAAATTAATCGCTTATAGTATACGTATATTAATTATACATATGTGAGCACGCTTTTTGAGTTAATCGACCTCCTCACCCTGAAAACTGAATAATGGAATTTTTTTAGTTTCCAAAATTATTCAAATGTATAAAATGTTCCAAATTTTGTAAATTATAAACATTTCTTAAATTTCTAAAATGTTTCAAATTTATAAAATTTTCAAAATTTCTAAAATTATAAAAACGTCGCAAATTTCCAAAATTTATAATATTGCCATTTCTAAAATTTCTAAACTTTGCAAAATGACTGAAATATCTAAAATTTCAATACAAGAATCTGAAATTTATAAAGTTGACAACATTTCTGAAACTTCCAAAATGTTACAAATTTCTGGGTAGACAATTTATTATTTTGTTAAACATTTAACTATGCAGAGGTGGTTAATTTTTGTGGTAATAAAGTCCTGCTTTAAAATTATGAAAATAATTTTAATTTAAAATTCATTTATAGTTAAATGTCTAACGATAATATGTTTTTGGGTGAGAATTCAACTATTTGGATAAAAGTTTCTATTTTTTATAATAAAATTAAACTATCTGTTTAAAACTTTGTGTTCTTAGTTGAAAAAACTTTGTTAATCTTCTCGTGTAAGAATTTATCTTTTTCAGTTAAAAATTCAAGTATTCCTGTTAAATATTTATCAGTTTAGTTGAAAATTTATTTTTTAGTTTGAAAATAATACTATTTGGTTGAAAGTTAGTCTTTTGTTAAAAATTATTATTTTTTGTTTGAGGATTCATGGTTTATATAAAAAATCTTCTTTTTTTTTGTTCTTGACAAAATAGCTGTTTGATCGAAGACATGTTTTTTGAAAATGTTTTTTGTTTGAAAATTATTTTTTCTAACTGAAAATGTAACTAGCACTTCAGTTAAAAAATAGTTAAAGATTTTGTTTGAAAATTCATCAGTTTCTTTGAAAATGTAAGTATTTAAAAAAAATGTTTTCTTTTGTATTAAAAGTTCTTCTTTTTTAAAAGTAATGGTTTTAAAATTCCATAGTTGTCGATGAAAACTTATCTGTTTTGTTAATTATTTAAAGTATTTATTTAAATTTTGGTTTGAAAAATTATCTTCTCTAATAAAAATTAATTTTTTTGTTGAAAAATTCTACTATTGCAGTTTAAAATTCATTGTTTTGGATGAAAACTCTTATGTTCGATATCAAATTAATTTTTTTAACTAGAAATGTTACTATACTATTTTTGGTTGGAAATTTGTCTTCTTTAATTAAAAATTTAAATATTTCTTTTAAATGAATGTCTTTTCTTAAAAAAATTAATTTCTTGATGGAGAATTATTCTTTTTATTTAAAAAATAATAATCTTCTTTAAAAATTATAAGATTATGAGTCACACATACTGACAAGAAAATTATTTGCAAACTCAAATTTTTACAAGAAATGCATAATTTCAGCCCTTTTCCATTCCAGGAAACGGGGCTGACGTTCTACTTTTCAGTAATAATTAATTAATAATTCAGTTAATTATTATAATTACATTAATCGTTTTTTACTTTAATCTGTCGCCTCGCCGTGAAAACTCTCTTACCGAAAATTTTCAAAAATTTTGAAAATGTTTGGATTATATAAACTTTTGCATTATTTTCTAAAATTTCAAAAAAATTCCAAGAATGCCGAAACTTCTATGATGTTAAAAATGTCTCAAATTACAAAAATTATACAAATGTTTTAATTTTACGAAATGTTTCAATTTTCTAGTCTCTAAAATGTTAAAAATTTTTAAGCTTCTCGAAATTTCTAATATTTCTGAATTTATTAAACGTTTAAAATATTTAAATTTTTTTAATTTATAAAATTATTCAAATGTATGAAATGTTCCAAATTTTTTAAATTATAAAAAATTTCTTAACTTTGTAAAATGTTTCAAATTTGTGAAATTTTCAAAATTTCTAAAATTATAAACACGTCTCAAATTTTTTAAATTTATATTACTGTCATTTCTAAAATTCCTAAAATTTCCAAAATATCTACAATTTCAATCATGTTAAAATTATAAAAAAAAATTAAATTATACACGCTTCTTAAATTTATAATATTAACAAAATTTCTTAAATTTCCAAAATGTTCCAAATTTCTGGGTAGACAATTTATTTTTTTGAATAAAAATCCAACTATTTGGATGACAGTTTATATTTTTCATATAAAAATTAAATTATCTGTTAAAAAATTTATTTTATTTGTGGAAAAAACTTTGTTAATCTTCTTGTATAAGAAATCTTTTTTTCAGTTAAAAATTCAAGTATTCCAGTTAATTATTTATAATTTTAGTTAAAATTTTATCTTTTAGGTTGAGGATTCATCGTTTCAATTAAAAATCCTTTTTTTGTTATTGAAAGTTAATATTTTTTTAACTAAAAATGTGACAAGAGCACACAAATTTTTCATCGCGAGCGCAAATGAACCTTGGCAGGACAAAAAGAAAAATTCTGAAAATATATGTTTAAGGAATTCAAGCAAATTTCTTACAGTAATTGAATTTCCAAAAATTAATGTTCTCAACGATAATGGATCAATTTTTTCGTTAAAAGCTTGTATTTTTTTAATAGGTAATTCGTATTTTTTAATAGGAGTTAATCTTATGAATTAAAAATTAATCTTTGTGGTCAAAAATTAAATGATTCTAGTTCAAGATTAATTTATTTAAAAATTAACATGTGTGGTTTAAAATTTGATTATTGCAGTTAAATATTTACAATTTTATTTAAAAATTCGTCACTTCCTTCGAAAATGTAAGTATTTGTTAAAAAATTGTTTTTTTGTTTTAAAAAACAAATTATATTCTTTAGTAAGCATTAATTTTTTTATATGAAAATTCTAGTATTTAAGTTTAAAATTAATTGTTTTTGATAAAAACTCTTATTTTTGGTTTAAAATTATTTTTTTAACTAAAAATATTACTGTACATGTGAGGTAGTCTGTCTCAAGTTAAAGATTTTGAAAATTTCAAATGTTTATATTTTGTTTTTTAAGGTGAGAAGTTTGTATATTTACATTTTTTTGATTATTTTACCATTTTTAACCATTTTTGAAATCAAATTCTTTTTAGATATTTTAGACATTTTGGAAATTTTAGAAATGGTACTTTTGGAAATTTTGTACATTTGATTCTTTTTTATCATTTTCGAAATTTTCCCAATTTTATAAATTTGAGAAACTTGAGAACATTTTAGGATTTTAAAGATTTTGAATATTATAAGAAATTTAAATATTTTTAGAAGTTTGCAAATTTTCGATCATTTAGAACATTGAATAAAATTCAGAAATATTCGAAATTTAGAAAAGCTTAAAAAATTCGAACATTTAAAAAAAATTTGAACGCCTGACAAAATTCAAAAATTTTTATAATTTTTGTGATTTCAGAAATCTTGAAAATCTTAGAAGTTTTGGACATCCTGGAAATTTTTGAAATTTTTGAAAATATGCGGATATTTAGATAATCCAAATATTTTCAAAATTTTCGAAAATTTTCAGTACTACAGTTTTCAACGTTTAATCATTAGCGTATGTAGTCACATTTTATTCCTGAAAAGAAGAACTTCAGCCCCGTTTCATATGAAGTCTAAGATATTTAAGGACAGGGCTGACCAAAAAAGGTCACTATCACTTGAGAAGGCGTCGCACGCGAGTATTGTGCTAATGACTTTTTACGTTCTCATCATAATAAAAAGATGTTGGTTTAATAAAAAAAATTACTTTCGCGAGTTCCATTAAATTTCGATATTTTGAGGCCCCCTATTTCAGAAGAAATAATTTTTACCTTTCTCTGACTCAGTCATAATACGTTGAATTAATATTATACTAAACATGGCGCCATCTATTGGTTTCTTACCCAACCCAGATAACCTGAAATATTAAAGACTCCGTGAATAAACTAACTTGCACCGCCATCTGTTAGACACTTATGGAACTTACAAATAGTCATAATTCTTTCCTTTATTAAACATTTGATTGGCAATATTAAAATATTGAAGTAATTATTCGAGATAAAAAGTATCCTATGCCTTAAGTTGGACCAAATTACACACAGTATACCAAATTTCATCAAGATCGGTTAAATAGTTTCGGAGTTTAGTGTAGACAAAAATCAAATATATAGTTTTTTGAAACGTTAAAATGTAATAAGCAACATTCTGGAAGCATAGTATGAACCACTACAGATATAGAATATCGGTAAGGTAGTTTTCTATGATCTGTTTTTATGATTTCTGAAATAAATTTGTTAGCTAGAAAGAAATATATCATCCTCGATTTCTCTAAGCTATATTAATTTTTGTATTTTTTGAATTTTTAATATCGCTAAATTTTGATTTAAGAGTTTTTAATTTAAGATATTTAATCACTTCGGGAATTTGCAAATTCCGAATTTTTATATTTCGGAAATTTTATAATTTTTGAAATTTTTTGTTTTAAATACTTTCTTTTTCGGGAATTTTACAGCCCCGGAATTTTTTTGTTTGGATTTTTTAGTTGCCCTGTCAAATGATAACTAATTAATGAAATTTATAAAACTCCCGAAAAAGAAAATATTTGAAATTTAATATTTAAATAAATAACATTGCGGACATAAGAAAAATTTCGAATCATGACATGACATGACATTTTGACTGAAATAATAAATTTTCATTTGGAATAATTGAGTTTTCTACTAAAAAGATAAATTTTCAACTAAACAACTATTTTTCAACAAAATAGTTTAGGTTTCAATTGGAATAACCTTTCAAAAAAAAATTAATTCTGAACGAAAAATGTAGCATTTTATATTTAATTCAAAAATAATTTAATTTTTAATAAAAAACTTCTGGATTTAACCCGAAAATATGACTTTTCAACATGACCTGTATTTTTAATTAAAGAATATTTTTCAGTCAAGAGAAAAAAAATTACTAGCGAAATATTTAATTATAAA
Source organism: Druon quercuslanigerum (assembly GCA_010014905.2). Taxonomy (NCBI): domain Eukaryota; kingdom Metazoa; phylum Arthropoda; class Insecta; order Hymenoptera; family Cynipidae; genus Druon; species Druon quercuslanigerum. The sequence continues at coordinate 13,496 of JAAAKG020195622.1, forward strand.
GCAAAAAGTTCAATGTTCTACAAATAAGATTGATTTTCCACGAAAAAAAGAAATTTCACCAAAATAGATGAATTTAATTTGAACCATAAGCGATCAATTTTTAACCAATAATATACTAACAGTTATATGTTTCGTTCAAAAAATTATGTTAAAAAAAAAACAAATTAAAAAAAAATATTTAATTAAAGTAAAGGTAAGCTTCTTTTACAAATAAAGAATCTTTTTATTCCCTTTTATATTTCAATTAAAAAAAAGCTCTGAATTCAAAAAATTTTTTTAAAATTTCTGAAAAAAGTAAACTGAGTTTTTATTTTTAAAGAGAAATTTCAAGAGAAAATTGTCAAGGTTAAAAAATTGTCAAAATTATTTCTTCAAATATAAAAAATAATATACAAGATTTTAAAGCTACATTTTTTAATCAGCAAGATTACAAAGTTTAAAAAAAGTAGATTAAGTTTAAGAGACAGTTAGAAGCCAAAAAAATGAAAACATTAAAACTAATTAAAAAATAGATCAAATTTAAAAGAACTTAGAAAAAATGTACCTACATTTTTAAATATTTGAAAATAGAAAGTTTGAAGCTTTTTAAAGATTTTAAAAGGTTTCATTTTTCAAAAAACAAGATTACAAAGTTTTGCTTCTTTGAATTTATTTCTTGAATTTGAAATTATAACAATTTAAATAATAATTATTTAAAATATAATAATTAAAAAACAGCTACGCACATTTAAGAAAAAGAAAATCGAATTAAGCTATTTTTGAAAAATGATTGTTTCTTTAAATTAAAAAGATGGTTTATGGTAATATATTAAGCATTAAATACAAATTTAATTATCTCTTAATGCTCTAAATTCAAATTGGGAATTTTTAAATTTCGGGAATTTGACAGCCTCGGAATATTACTTTGCGGTATTTTTAAATCGCCCCATCCAATAATAAATAATTAATAAAATTATTGGAACTCCTGAAAACGAAAATTTTTAAAATATAATAATTTCGGAAATAAAATTGCGGAAACAGGAAAATTTTCGATACATACAATTTTTTGAAAATATTTTTTATATAATGTATTGTTTTATATTTTATTATTTATATATTCCATAAAGAACAATATTCAGATAGAAACTGTTTGTTTAGTAATCTCTTCGTCCAAGGTAATTCAGTTTCCAAAATTATAAAATTTCGTGTATGATAATATTGATTACATTTTTTTTGCGTCATTTAGAATTTTTCGAACATATGAAAAAATATATTTTCTTTTTTACCTCAAAAGATAAATTTCCAAACAAAAATGAAATAATAAAGTTTTCAGAAAAAAACATGAACTTTTAACTAAAATTTTGAATCTTCAAGTAAGAACATTAATCTTCACCAAACTGTAGAATTTTTAACCAAATGAATTAATAATGTTTAACTAGAAGAAAAAAATTATTTTAGCAAAGTATATTAATTTATTACCAATAAGTTTAATTTTCCACTAAAAAATGAATTTCCAACTAAATTGACGAATCTTCATTTGGATTTTTAACTGTTAAAGTATCATCTTTTTGGACGAAAATTCATTTTCTTATATTTTTAATTTTTATCACTTAAATGATTTTCTTTTAAATAATCCTTTTACTTTAAATATTATCTTTTTTTTTAAACTCAAGTATTGCGCCAAAAATTTAGTTTTTTATTAAACAAAAAAAGATGTACTGCCAAGGGATCGTTCATATATTACGTAAGGCTGTTTTCTTTTGTTTAAATAAAGATGAGAATAAAGTTGCCATTAAATAAAAAATGACACAACGTTATAAACAAAAGGAAACATCCTTACGTAATATGTGAACGATCCTCAACTCAAAATATAATAGTAGACTTTGCAAGAATTAAAAAATCAATTCATAATATTTAGCTATGGTAAATAATTAAATTGAACAAATAGAAAATTCTCATATTTTTCTGCAGAAAAAATTTATTCCTCACCTCATATGTATCGTAATAGTTTATTAAACTAATTCTACTACAAAATATTATTAACAGTTAATATTTTATCTCAAAGGAAAATCTTACAGATAATTTAAGTTGGAAAAGAAAAAAGTATCATATTTTTCCCCGAAGAAAAAATTCTTCCTCGACTTATATGTATCCTAACAGCTTATCCAACTTATTTTGCCACAAAATATTGTTTAAACTAAAAAAAATCGTACAAAATTTAAGGTAATTGAACTTACTAGAATCAAAAATTAGCAATATTGTACTTTTTAATTTAATTATTTATGACAAAAATAAATTTTAATAATGAACAATATTCAGCAATCAGATGAAACTAGTCAGCTATTTTAATACACACAAAATGTGAGCCAAATTTTCCCCAAAAAAGAGAACAAAAATTTTATATTTGTTATCTTAAATTATTAATGACAAAGTTTAATTTTAGGCGTTAATAAATTTCGCACGTTTTTGAAATCGCTTGACAATTTGTATATACTATTGTTATTTAAAAAATAGAATTATTATAAATTTTTTTTCACGCTTTTCATATTTTTAAATAAAGAACAAGGAAGATAAATGGGCGCCTTATGTGCACGCAAACAATCAATTTGTGCGCTTAGCCTATTTTTAAGTTCCAGCAAATAGCAATCTCATTATTTAAAAAATTTAAATCTGTTGAGCAATCGGGTTCTATTTTTGAATCTACTAATTTCTCATATTTTTCACTTCTATGTATTCTTTATAATTAATATTTACAGCTTTAAAGAAATTTATAAACATTTACAAAATGAGCATTTCATCAATCAATTTTTTAAAAATTTTTAAAATGTTGAAAAACATATAACTTGTAACATTTTGTTGAATTTTAAAATGTCATCAGATAAATTTTCAAGTCTTTTTCCCATTTACCATAAAATCTGACAAAAATTTCTAAAACTAATAACATTATTTTTTCAAATTCTGAAAAAGCTCTAACTTTTTGAATTTTTTTCTAATAAAAAAACTTTACTTAAATAGTTTTTTAATATATTTGTTTTATAGTGAAAAATGTAAATGAAATTTTCTAATCTATCAGAAATTTTTTATTTTTTTGAACATATAATATAAATTGCTTTTTATTTAATTTTTTTTTTTTCAAACTTGAAATATTTTGTTGTTTTAAATTTAGAAGTTTCTTTTCTTTCTAAATTAATTTTACTAGCTAAAGAAATATTAGTTTCCAACAAAATAGTTAAGCATGATACCAGAAAAATAAATTTTGAATAAAAAATAGGAACCTTCTACATAAAAGTAGTTAAACAAAAATTTTTAACAACAAAAAATAGTTGAATCCTCAAGCAAAGAAGATTAATTTTTAATCAAGATATTTGTGTTTTTATCCAAAAAATATTGAATTTTTTCTCCAACAAATAGATTTAAAAATGAAAATGACAAATTTAAAAAAATTAATTTTTATCCAAAAAACTTGAAAATATAAGTTTTGAACAAAAGTAAATTTTCCAAGAAGTAATTGAATTTTTCAATAAAAAATTATGACTTTTTAACAAAATTATTGAATAACCAAAAACTTGCATTTTTATCCAAGAAAGATGCCAATTCTACTAAAATAGATGAATTTTTTAATTAAAAAGAAATTTTTGTAAAAAAATTTAATTTTCATCCAAATAAGATCTCATGTGGATTTACAATGCGAAAATATCAATTTTAAGCAGAAAGTAAATTTTGTATGGAAATAGCTGAATCTTTCACCAAAAAAGCGGTGAATATTTAACTAGAATATTTACATTTGAAACTAAACGTGAAAAAAAATAATTTCGAACCGCAAGAAATAATTTGTAAGAAAAGAGTTTAACTTTAAATTTCATATTAATTTCATATTAATTAAAAGCTTGAAACTTTGAAAAAAAGTTACACAAAAATTTTAATTTTTTAATATTTGAAAACAAAAATTTTAAAGTTTTATAAAGATTTCGAAAGGGGTCACTATAATGAAAAAGTTACTTTAAATTTCTGAAAAAGTTTTAATACATTTCTTATATAAAAAACAAACACATTTTAAAAAAAATTCACAAAGATTTAAAAATATTTTAGATTATTTCCTGAAACTAAAAAAATTTGGACGTTTTTAAAGCAAAATTGTTTAAAAAGCAGGATAACAAAGTTTTATAAAAAGTTCTAGTATGTAATGTTAAGAGATAATAAGAAGTTTTCAAAAGTGTTGAAAACTTTTTAAGAAAGTTTTGAAAAATGTACATTTTTTAATATGAACAAATAATAATTTTGAAACTTCTTCAGAATTTTGAAAGGTTTTACGATACTGAAATTTTTTCTTTAAATTAATGGGCAAATTTAAAATGATTTTTAATTCTTAAAAAATAATTTAAAAAGATTATTTCAAAAGATATAAAACTATCTTAATATAATCCTGAAGATTTAAAGGCAATTAAAAAAATTTTTAGGAAAAAATTGTCATAAATTCGGATAATTCTCAAAGGTATTCAGAAGGTTTTAAAATGTAATGTATCGTTTAAAAAATATTTTGCAAATTGAAAATGCTTTTTTAAAATTTCTAACAATATGTAAATTTTTGAAGATTTCTAATAAAAATGTTGAAGTATTTTAAGAAAATGGAAAGATTTTAAGGAAATAAAACATTTTTCTTTCAGATTTATGGGAAAATTTGTATTGACTATTTAAGTAAAAAAATTGTTGCAGTATATTTTAAGGGACATTAAACCATTTAGAAAGTTTTCTGCAAACGTAAAATATATTTCGGAAGATTTATGGGCAAATTTTTTAATTTTGAAAAAATGTTCAAAATTTTAGAAATAGTTCGAGTCAGTTTTATATATATATTGATCTTTTATGCTTCTAAAATTCCTAAATATCTTTTAAACTGACTCAAATTCTTTATAAAATGTTGCAATATCCTACAATGAAAAAAATTATACTTTTGAACATCTGAGTTCAACGAACAAAAATGTAAAATCTTCTTTAAAATCTAAGGAACAGAAAGAAAAGTTTAAAAAGAAATGCTTTCTCGAAATTTTTATTTTGTGTTCAAAATCATCAATGCCTTTTTGGTTTGAAAATGAATATGTCATTATTGAGAGTTCAACTATTCAACTCAATAGATTTAATAGGCAAAATAAACTAATCTTAATCAACTAAATAAACGAAAAAACTGTTAAATAGCAATTTTGAAAAAGTAAATTTTTTGACATACAACACAATATACGAAAAGAAAAGAATAAACAAAAATTGTTCAACAAAAAAAGAGGTACCGATTTTCTGGTTATCTTTTTTTGATAGGATGGGTGATTTCTGTTTTAATCGTAACAAATAACATTAAAAATAAACAAAACAGCTTAGAAAAAAGACACAACGTACAATAAAACGCTTAGTAACCAAATTTCTCTAAAATTAGCTCTCAAAATTTGCTTTTACACTTGTTTTTCTCACGATAAATGTGATTATTTTTAATCAAAGAAATAAATTTTCAACTAAGATCCCAGATAACAAAATCTTTTTATCGTGAAATCAGGTGCAAATCACACGTGATAAAAAAACACGTGTGAAGTCAGAGCGGACAATTGCCGACTCAACGTGAAGTCATGCAGAAATCACGCGTGATTTTTTACATCATGCTGATGTCATATGGGCATCATATTTAGTTTTTTTTCGTAGGGTGGATGCAAATTTATTAGTTTTTTTTTATAAAATAATATTCGTAAAATTAGTTTTTTCAAAAATTTTGTTAATTTATGAAAATTATAGTTTACAAATTAAAATTTACATTTATAGTTTCTCTTCATATTCAGCGTCACACTTGCTACATAGTTCGACGATTCTCCTCCTCCTGCGCCTGCAAATTTGTACAAATTTGCACTTTTGAAAAGTTCAATTATCGAAAATGTTCGAAATTTTAGAATTTTTTGGAATGCTGTACAATTTTTTAAAATTCTAAAAACTCTTCAGAAATTTGATGATTCAATAAAAGGGCATAACCATGTTTCCATGCTAAAATAGCTCCCAAACCAAATAAAGCTTTGCAGTTATCCTTTCAAAGTAGTTGTCATTTTTAATGAGTTATCGTGGGTTATTAATATTGACATATATAAATCAAATAATATAAATATACCTTAGACAGATGCATAAATCAATATTTCCTCTCGGTCGACGCTTATTTGCAGTACAGTGATATACAGAGCACACGCGCTCAATAGTAATTCCAAGGTTGGCTTCCTGAGCTACTGCGCATGCGTTCGGACTGCGTGCTAATTGGCTAGTGTTGTAAAGTTTTCGAAGATTCAAACATTGGAGCGGGAACATTTAAAATATGAAAAAAATCCTGTCAAGGATTCAATTTAAACATTTAGTAGTATCCTTTGTGTTTTAAAGCAAATATTTTGAAATAAATTGAATAAATAAATCACGAGTTCATTGTTAATACCATGTAACTTTTTAAATATATAATTTTCAAAATTCGAAAATTGATTTCAATGAAATGAAAACAAATTTCGTATTTAATACATATTGGATATATACAATGTTTAATTTTCAAAATATCTAATTAAAAATGTAGAAATTTCGAACGGAAATGTATATAATAACATACTGCAATTTAGTGCAACTGTCAGGTTTATTTTTAATATTGTTTTCTTTCAAAAACATCTTTCAAGTTTTATCTGTAAAGATTTGGTACAGAAATAGATATTTTCATAAGAAAGTTTAAATCTATTTTGAAAGTTTGGTAAATTTCTACCAATCAGACAAGTTTCTAACAAAATGGATGATTTTTCATTAAAGTAGTTATATTTTCTACAAAGCGGATGGATTGAAACCCAAACGATAGTAGTTTTTTTTGGCTCTGTTGACGAGGATAATGTAGTGTGGATGCAGAAAGGGCAGAAAATGCGGAGATCACGTGAGAAGGCAGAAGGATGAGTGAAGCCAAAGGCAGAAAGGGTGAAAGTAAGTGGTGTGAAGTGCAAATTTGTAGTGTTGGAAGTTTTTTAGGTTATGAATAGGGAAAATAGTTACTGATCAAGGGTGACAACGCGTAGGTGATTAAGGCGGGAAGCATCACGGAGCTTTGGTTGAGGTTGGATTCCGACGACACGAAGTCCACAAACTGGCTCTAAAGGGCAACAGCATTCGTTTTTTTTTGTCCCGAAGGCTTCGCTAAGGTAAGAAGAGTTACCCTTTCAAATTTCAGTAGAAATTTCTTTTACTTTCGAAGATATCGCGAGTTAAGTTTTAAAAAACGTATTAAAATTTTGACTCTCAGAGCTCGGATCTTTCGGTCTGTCGCATCATCCCCTCCCTTTCCTACTAGGCCAAAAACTAGCTCGGTTGTGCTTTCCGAAGGTTCATTTGTGTTTCTACTATCAATGTCGACATGTTTACATGTCTTGAGGACAACTGTAGTGTCGTATTCAAGACGCTAATAAACTTTGTCCCACGAAAATGCATTAAATCTTGGAGGGCCTGATGAAAACCGTGCTCAGTGGTGGGGGGGGGGGAGGAGAAAGTTGATCGCAGAGGCAGTAGCGGTGAGGGAAGGGTCGAGAAGCTGACCGGGGAGGGGATGGTAGTGAGAAAAGACTCAGATATGAGCAATGAACGCGGAAGAAGGTAGGGGATGACGCATTAAAAAGGGACAAGTATAATAAGAAAGTTAGGATTGAATAGAACAAGAGAGAGACTGGACGTTATTATTAGGAATGTTAATAAGCAATGAAACGATGTAAAAGGGGAAGTGAGAAGGGTAAGAGAAGAAATGGGAAGATGGGATAAACGCAGGAAGAAGGAGAAAAACAGGTTTTGAACTAAACTAGATAGAATAGAGAATGGAGACAGGTTAGCAAACAGAGAAATAGTGAGATAAAAGAGTTAGGAGAACGGGTAAGCAGTTTAGTAATCAGAAATAAACATATGGCGAAACAAACAGAGATTGAGGAAATCGTTAAAGGGAATGAAAAGAACGCTGCAAAGTGAGAATGTAAGATTGTAGAAGAAACTAGATGAGATTGAAAGAAGATTGGAAGGTCAAGAAAAGGCTAATAGGAAAAAGAACTTATTAGTTAAGAGATTGAAAGTGGAGAGTGAAATAGGCGAAGTGAAATTCAAAAATCTTATGAGAGACATTGGAGTACAGATAAGAGTAGATGCAGTTAGGACAATAGGAGAGAACAAGGAAGGAAAAGAAGAAATGTTTCTAGTAAAAGTGGAGAGTGAGGAGGAGAAAAAGAAAATTATGGAGGGAAAGAAAATTATTGAGAGGAAGAAGGGGAAGAATTTTACATGGAGGGAAAGAAAAAGGAGATAAAAAATAGAGTAGAGAGCTTATGTAAAGAGAAAAAAGGCACATGGTGTGGATACGGATAGACAGGTTATGGACGAATGGGGAAAAATGGTGCTGGGACGAAGAATTAGTCGTTACAGGTGGGAGAGGAAGCCTGGTGTTAATTAAGAAGGTGGACCGAGGAAAAGAAGGACCGGGAGGGGTGAAAGTCACTAGACGCGATAGAATAAACAGAATGGTTTATAATATAATGGCAATATGAATGGAGATAAAGAAAGGGAGATCACATGTATAGGAAAGGTAGCCACAGTAATAGACTACAACTGACCTGAAGATAGAATGCGGCTTATGATAGGGAGTATAAAGATAGGAAACGAGATAGGGTCCGAGCACTTTCCGGTCATAGCTACACTGAAAGGAGGGCAGAGTCAGGGCTGCAGAGAGAGAAAGAAAATAAAGCGCTAAAGAAACACGAAAATAGGTGTCTGGGGGGGTAGGTACATTAAGAGAGTTTAAACATAAGATGAAAAAGGTGAAGGTCAAGTATGAAAAAGAGGAGAGAGTAGACTCGTTAATTAAAAGGATGAAGGGGTTGGTTGGAAAGGCGAGGGATAATATGGGTACTAAAGGAGAAAGATAAGAGGAAAAGAGAGGCTGGTTGAACGAGGAAAAAACATGAGAAGATTCTGGAAAGGAAAAGGCAAATGGTACGGTGTGATAAATAGGGATAGAGGGGAAAAAGGGCTTGAATGAAGAAATATAGATAGAGGAATAAACGGATAATTTCAAGGTTCTATTAGGGGGGAGAAAAACAAGATAAAAGAAGAGAAGGGATGGATATTCGAAGGAGAAACTGGTTGTACCACTTGTCAAAAAAGGGGCAAGGAAAGAAGGTAGCGGAATACATAGGCGTCACTCTCATGCCAGTGGGCTATAAAATATATGTAGAAATCTTAAGAAAGATGTTAGAGAGTCAGATGAAACAAAAAGAAAGTATCCCAAACAATCATAAGGGATTTAGAAAAGGGATAGGGACGCCTTTAACGTAATTTTGTTAGCAGATTATGAGAAGGAAATAATCCTAATGATGAGAATCTTTGCAGAGTATGTGGGAGAAAAATACTTGAGGATGAACATAGATAATACCAACGTGATATGATGACCAATGTGATGATAAGACCAACTATGGAGGAGTTATTTTATCCAGTTTTTTGGTTTGAGGCAGAAGGGGGAAACGAGCTACATGTGATGAAAAAATGACGTATGGGGTATAGAAAAGAGAAGGTTTAATTAAGATTGTAGGATGAGGCTCTCGTTATTTTACGCGTTGGTTTGGGCGGTGTTCTGTTAGTGAGTGGAGGTCTGGGGATGAAAGGAGTATAGGAAAGTGGAAATAACGCATGAGAAATTTCTGAGGTGGGTAATGGGGGTACGTTGGAGATGCCCAGGATACATGTTAATGGGACCGGATCAATTTTAGGATGCGAGAAAAGAATCAGAGAACAATTTGACACTGTTTGAGATGCAGTTAAGACAATAATCTCTTTCCTCTACATTTCAGGAGATATCAGATGCTATAATAGAGGAATGACCCATGAGAGCCTCTGTCAGGTTGCTGATTATAGAGAAAGCGTCGGTAGTGGGCTTATTAATAAATTAAGATGCTGGAGGATGTAAGTAAAAACCCATTTAATAAGGAGCTCTAATTCCTTCCGTTATTTTCAAAGAAGAAGATGTTCAGAGCCGACCAATTGGATTGTGATGTTTGTGGGGACTTGTTTGGAAGCGATTCAGCTCGCGAATCTGTAATTGCGGACTACGATTGAGTTGGGATTGTGTAAGCGTGGTCCAACAATGACGAAGTGGGGACTTCGTTCAAATCAGGATGGTTGGGGAAGTTTGCGAATAAAGTGGATTGAGGAGAAACAGGATCATTCCTGCACTCTTTTTTATATTTAATAACCTTCTTTGCTTTGCAAAGGAAACTCCATGTTCGGCAGCATAAGCTCGAAACTTTTTTTGGAAAAACAATTCCGGACAATTTTTCAAGTTTGTAAAGTGGCTGCCAGATTGTTTGGAATGAGACGATGAGCGACAGTTAATGCTCATGTCTCCATACCTAAGACACTTGTGACAGATTTTCACTTGTGGGGTATAAATCTGATGTAATGATGCGGGCTTGAGCATTGAAACCTTCTCAGCTAGGTTTGTGCTTTTTAAAATTGAGCAGAATTGACGTGCAGGGGGGGGGGGGGGGTGTAGCTTAGGATCTCTGGATTGTCTAGAATTTATTTTTCGGACGGTTTAATTGGGACTTTTTTTACGTCCCCTTGCCAGGTGACGGA
>JAAAKG020195633.1:0-49893 GCA_010014905.2 Druon quercuslanigerum
TAAAGAATTCTTCCTTTTTTCTTCCTATTTTCAGGAAACTTCTACCTCTTCACGGGTTTCCGCTTAAATGCGAACTGGATTGAATAGTTTGAAAATTCGTTTTTTAGTAGCAAAATAATATTTCAACTTAAAATTTAACTACTCCATTTCTAGTGAAAAATTGATTTTCTTTGTTTCGAAGTTCATGTATTTGTTTTAGAAATGTATTCTTTTGATTAAAAAATTGATCGTTTATGTTAAAAGTTCATAAATTTAGTTTAAAATTCATTAATTCATTTAAAAATGAGTTTTCATTCTTGACAACAGCTAATTTTTTTAACCTAAAGTGTAACTATTCAAGTTTTATTTGAAAATTAATTTTGTTCTTATTGGTTAAAAATTCACTTATTTTCTTTAAAAGTAGTATAATTTGACATTAAAATGTATATATTTTGGTTGAAAATTCAATTTCTTTCTAAATTTTATTTATTTTTTGCTTTATTTTGCATTTTAATTGTTGCACTAAAATCTAACGCTTTCGTGTACAAAACTTAACAGCTGTAAAGAATTTCTCTTTACGAATTAATTCTGATGTTAAATTTTGCTGATTACTGGTCAAAATAATTTGCTGAAGAAACAAGAAAAAATATATGGGAGAAACGAGAAAGATTATGCTGTGGCCTCGGTGGCGTAATTGGTTAACTCGCCACTCGCGAAAAGTAGCGTTTCCGTTTCAAATCCGGGCTGTGGCATACTTTTTCTCGTTTCTTCAGAAAATTATTGTGACGAGTAATCAGCAAAATTTAACATCAGAATTAATTAATTAATTACGCTGTTCGAAAAAATAGCATCATTTCTTAATACCTCGGTCTAAAGTACGTATTTTTCGCTTTAATTTTAGGGCCGAAAGTCTAAGATTTATGCATTGATAAGATTACACGCGCGCCCTCTATAACAGCGAAAGCAAATAATTTTTTCATCATAAGAGTACACGCGCGCCTTCTGTAAGCTGTAACAACGGGAGCAAAAGATTTTCAGTGCATACCGATACATGAGACTGCCGCCAGCGCCACCCAGTAGAGTCGGTAACCGCTGTCATTTGTTGTTACGTATAACTTTAAAGCTGCGTGCTTAAAATTGGAATTTATGAGTGTTCTTAAATAGTGATATCAGTGATATAAAGTAAATCAAATTTGATTACACTTTATTACACTTTTAAAATGTATTTTGATGCCTACCCCTGACCAGCAGCTCTCGCTCCGCTCGTGCTTGCAAATGTCGGGGCCGGCATAAAAAACATGCATCGCAATAATTAAAAATGCAATTAGTTAACGTACTTTCGACCGGCTATAAAGAAAAATAGTATACACTACACGGGCAGAAGTTTGTCAGCCCTTCACTGCGCTACATGATGCCCTCAGCTTCGCCTCGGGCATCATAGCGCGCGGTGCATGAATGTAAAACTTTCGGTCCTTGTAGTGTAATATACTATTGTTAAAAATTCATGCATTTTGTTTTAAATCTGTCTTTAAGGCCACGTGAAGAATGATGTTAATAGTAGAAAATTTATCTTCTTTATTACTATTATCTTCAGAAACAAAATTATTTCGTAAAGTCAGACTCTGGTCTCTAAAAATGGATGGCATTTCGAATTGTGGATATTGTCGTAACCCTGTAAATATTTAATTAGTTGTTAACTAAAATCTACTCTCCTAATATTTTCGAGGGAGATTTTCACTCGATAAAAGAGTGACATGTTGAATCGCTCGACTTCGAGTGGTTTATATAACTAGTTTAATTCACTTCTTTCCATAAAGCGCCTGTAAAGAGTCGCTCTTTATTCGAACGAGCGCGAGCAACATATGATATAGTAATAAAGAAGACGCGCGCAAGTTATATATACGCTCGCTTCACAATCCCGTCATATCATGGTAGTACGACTTCCATGTATTTTTTTGACCAGTTATTTGCTGCGCTAACAGAGCCATATTCAGTTGGACTTCAGAAAACATTCCCCTCTCTTAAACCGTAACCCTGCCCGTGAAAATTTAAAACAGTTCTTCGAATTGTTTTTCTTCTCTTACAATATTATTAAATTATTTATATTAAATTTATGAAGATTTATCAATAAAAGTACGAAAAACAAATCTTCATAGGTTTAATCTGAATAATAGAATAATATAGTAAAATAAGGAAAACATTTCGAAGAACTGTCACAAATTTGCACATCTTCCACGTAAAAAGCAATCTCGGAAAACGAGAAGGTTTAATAATAATATTAATTTAGAATACCTTTTGATAATATGCAATTCAATTGAGAAAGTTATTACAGATTTAACGAATTCGGCAGTAGTTCAAACTTTCAATTTAAACAAAAATTTGCAAAATCCCAGTCAGGCAGTATTTTATGCGTAAAATGTAAAAAGCTATGTGTTTATGCAGCAAATTTTATAGGGCAAGTCCGGTGTAACATTCTTCTTGCAACAGCTACTACGAGTCTCGTTGTTTAAAACATTGATATCGTAAGTTCTTAGATATTCAGTCAAGTTGCTCAATTTATTTACCTACTATTCTCTACTTATCGGATAAGTCCTTTCGGAATTAATCCATTAATTTTCACAAATTGCACGCATGTACCACTAAACCACTCTTTCAATGCACAACATTAGATTAGCAACGGTAAAAGCAACGTCTGGTCAACAGACGTCAAGCAACGTACACAAACATTGAGGTTAAGAATTTAAACTTTAAATGACGTCACAGAACTCTTAGTTCATCGAATCCAACTGAAGATGGCACTGTTAACGCAGCTATGTCACACGCGAAAGTTTAATTTGGCGCGAAACGGGATTAAATTCAAATTTTTGAATGGTGGCAATTAAAATTTATTTACTGCTTTATCTTATTCGGTGATATTTATGGATTCCAAACTATTATAAAACATCTTTTTCTGCTGTGGAAAAGTATTTTAGGACAATCGGTAAATAAATTGAGAAACTATTGACTTTAAATTATACAATTTACCAGACTGGATTTATTGAATTATCTCAAATTTACAAAAAGACAAAGGAGAAAATCCGACGCGTCCAAGTACAGGATCGAGCTTTTTCCCACTGGATAATCTCGCACTTTTGATGGTATGTTTGGTACCGTCTTAGCGGTCCTTAGCTCCCCACTCTTATGTGCTTTCTCTCTCTGACAAATTACATGATCTCCCCATCTCGCTCTACAATCCCTTCTCTAGCTATGAATAATTAATTGCCTTTGCTCGATACGTCTTCTCAGGAAAAAGCTAGCGATACGGTTGAGGCGTTCGAATTGTTTATAATATAATTCCGTAGAATCAACTGCCCGGAGGTCTTAACAGTACAAAGGATAGACAAATCCGTCCTCCGCTCGGACCAATCTAAGGACTTTTCTGTCGCCAATCTGATAACTAACATAAGATTTGTATTTCCTGGTGTCAAAATATTCTACGTCTAAAAGATCATAATCATTATTTGATTATTTTAGCTTTACTCTACTTAAGCATTACGTAACTTATCTCATGAGTGAATTTATTCGCTAATCAGACTGTTTTATCGCTTATTAAACATTTCTCATGCTGACTTGTCCTGAAAAGTTGCTTGCCAATCTTTTTATTTTTTTCGCTAAATTATTTTGTAAATTCAAATCGAAACCGCGCATTTTACAAAAGCTACGGTGCTGTTCCGTGCGGATAGAATGCAAATTTATGCGCTCGTTACAGCAAATATCTGGTCAAAAAAATACAAGGAAGTCGTACTACCGTGCGCCATATCTAGTTCCCTTGTTTTGCTTGGTGCACGCCAAATCTGTGCTGACAGGACAAAGCTTATTCAAGTGTCTGCAAAAACAAGGTGTCAATTTATCAGAGTGACAATTATGTAATCGACCTTAAAAAATTTACCTGATGTATGTACAAATATTAAGATAAAAATACGATCGTCAAAATATATGATATAATTATAGGATGCACTTGATAATTGTGAAGTTTTGGGGAATTACCTGTTGCAGCAAAAAGTTCACGAACAAGCTCTGGAAATTTTGAAAGGTCTTTGAAGCTGATTGATATTAATCCCATAATTAAAGCATAATCAGGACTGCCACACAGTTAGATTAGTCACTTTTAGTCACTTTTTTTTACCGTCACTTTTTTCAGAAACTGTCACTAGAAGTCACTTTTTTAAACGAAAAGCATGCTTGAGATTGTATGGAGGCCATTAAGTCCAGGCCTACTTACCTTTTTTCAGTACGTCTTACTTTTTTCAATTCTTTGAATAAAATTGTAGCATTTTTTAAGAGCTTTGAATATTATATAATAGGATTTGGGAATTATTTTTATTTTAATTCAAATTTAAGTGTTTAATTTCTGGTGAAAATTGACCTTTCTCAGTTAAAAATTTAACTATTTGATTGGAAACACAAATGCTTTTGGTAAAAATAATATATTTTTAGATAAAACTGCTTTTTTTGTTTTTGAAAATTTAATTATCTTGGTGAAAATTCCAAAATAATGTTACACATTCCTTCGCTGAAATGATTCATTTCTGAAGAAAAACGAAAAACAAACGACAAGTGTTCGATCAATCCGACAAATACTCAACTAAAATCATGTATCTCTATTTCTCTAACCAAAAAATGAAATCTTAACAATATAGTTTAACTTGAACGACGTAATTTGATTTAAAAAAAAGGAAAGGGTCTCTGAATGAATTTTCTACTAAAAAAACAACAAAACTTAAACAAAATACACGAATTTTCAAAAAGAATGATACATTTTTAGATTAAAATAAGGAATTCAATGTTCCGTTAAAAAATTAAATCCCAATAAAAATAAATTCTTAATGAAAAAAAACAATTTTTAGGAAAATATTTAAATTTTCAGCATTTCTTAGAATTAAAATTTAAATATTTCTTTTGGGTGCAAATTAATTATTTTTGCTTAAAGATTTAAATTTTTAATTAAAAGACCGTGCATGCATTTTGCTGTAAATTAGTTTTTTTGATTGAAAGTTTACTTTCTTAGTAAATTATAATTATATTACTTATTTTATTTTACAAAAAGTTAGAATGTAAAATTAATTTGCAATACATTTTTTTAGTGAAATTGACGGTGCAGATGGCGAAGAAGATGATTGCAGTTGGCACAGTGAACATTAATAAATGTTCAATTTATTAATATTATTACAGTTCTAAAATTATTATTACTGCATAAAAGATTCGAAAGAATAAAATTGTATTTTTATAAAGATTTTGAAGTTGTTTAATTACTTAATGTTACACTCACTCGTAACCGAGTGACTACCGCACTGGTTCAGCTCATTATTTTCACTCGATAAGAGACTTATTAGGACTCGAATCGAGTGATATTTTCGCTCGAGCCGATTGATATTTTCAGTCGATAAGAGACATTTTGTGACCCTTGGTATCGATTGGTCTATAATCACTCTTTCCAAAGATGAGATCTCATCCGAAACCGACTGGTTCACTTTTGACTCGAGCATTAGAGTGAGGAATGACTCGATTCGAGCGGAATCTCGCTCTAACCGATTGAGAGAGGTAGACTTCGACAGAGTAATATAATTTATCCAATAAAATTGTAGAATGTGGAGAAATATTGAAAGTAATAATACTTGCCAGTGTTCCTGCTTGGGATACAAGTTGTGATGCGATGTGTCTTCCAGACTATGATGCAAACTGGATGTTGGGCTGTGATAGGAGCGGGTGTCCTCGCTAAATGACCAGTTGGGTTCCATGCTGTGTGAAGAGGTGGGATTCGAGCTGTATGACAAGCTGGAGTGTGTATTGTGTGGTAAACTGTAGTACGAGTTGTATGGCAAGCTGGATTGTGATTCGTGTGGAGGACTATATGACGATCCGGCTGATGAGCCGGCTGAAAGTCCGGGTAGCCAGCCTGAGTGCCAGCCCTCCATGCCAGGTTGACAAATTACTGAAGCAAGAAATACGCTAAAAGCGCAAATAACGAGAAAAATTCTCATCGTTCACAAAAAAAGTTTTTGATTCAATCTTTTCGTAAGAACTGCGACAAGTAGAGCTTTTGTTTCAAATTTATATTCTCTGGTCTTCTACAGAAAGGAGGGTCAGATATATAATAATCCCTTCCATTTTTCAGCTTTTGAAAAATCAAATCTTCAAGTTTTTGGCTATTCATCATAACAAGAGAAAGAAACCAGGACACATAGAATGATACATTTTTATTATGTACTAATGATTCTTGGTGTCACTTGTTAAACATTGACACTTGTTTTTCCACAAGTTTTCAAGTATTGTGAATAACAAGTAGCTTCAGAGGCAAATGCTCGGAAAATTTTTAGGTTGAAATGGTAGATTTTGGACTTATTAAAAAAATTAAAAACAAGTTAATAGTAGCGTGAATTAAAAAAATGAGGAATATAGAGCAGTGTAATTTATTAAATATTCTATCAGTGCATTAACTATTTTTGATATGTGATATATATCTCCCATAAAATCTCGTGAAATGCTTTTGAGCATTTGCTTTTCAGGTAAACCCTAAAAGCTTTTCAGTCGTTGAAATCCTTTCAGATAGCCTTGAAATCTGTCGATATGGATTTTTCTGAAATTGTACGAAATTCTATAAAAACTCTTTTAAATTTGTATTTATCTTCGAAACACTTAGATATCTGGAAATCTATAATACATCTCAAGATTTCTTAGAAAAAGATGTAATCTTTTAAATCTTTTGTAATCTGTCAAATCAAACAGATTATATTCAACCCCTTAAAATCCCGTAATTTAACAACAACAAAATATATATATCCCTTGAAAAAATTAAGTTTCAAATTCTAATTTTAAATCAACAGTCAAATCTGGCTAAATATCAAAAAAATTGTTCTTTCTTTTAATTAAACCTTCCAACAATTTATGTATTGAAAACTAATATTTTAAATAAACATTAAAGCTTATTAACTTATTATTAACTTATTAACCAAAATTAACTTCATTAAGGTTAAATCTTTTTTCCGAATGAGATAAGAAAATAGCAAGTTATTTTTAATTTTCTTAAGAACTCATTGCTAAATTTGCAATGCAAAATGTCTAATCAGTTAATGGACTTATATGCTTAGCTGTATTTAAATAATAAATAATTAACGGCTTTTAAAATGAATTAAAAAAATAGAGAATTAACCAAAATTATTTTTCTATTATCAAAATGGTTATTTATATTAATATTTTCAGTTAAGCTTTGAAGAAAATTAAATTTTTTTCGCAAAACAATATTGCTTGATAAAAATATATTAATATAGTTAAGGCTGTAAGTAATAATTGAAAGAAGTTTCTAGAAATACGTGATAAGTATAAAATTCATCAAAGAACGTGATACTGTAGAGTTTTTAACTTTATTGAAATAAACTCAATGTCATACTCGGAAACTTTTAAGTAGGCCATCTCACCTCCATCAAAACGAGATTTTTTAAGTCACTGATTTGACCTGAAAAATTAGAATTAGTTAAAAAATTAATCAAACACACACACATATTTAAAAAATTTCTTGGAGAAGAGAATTTATTTCTTTTTGTAAACATGTTTTTGTTTATTCAAAATGCAACTCTCTAATTCAAAATTCAAATTTTTTTTTTAATAACTGTTTTTGTGCAAATTAATTTTTTTCTTTCGTTAAAAAATTATGTTTCAACTAAAATATAACTATTCCACATTTGCTACAAAAGTTATCTTTCTTCGGATAAAATTTCTAATTTTTGGTTAAAAATTCAACTGTTTTGCGGAAGTTTGATCTTTTTTCCTTGAAAATTCAACAATTTAAATCATTATGTTTTTCTTTTGGGTTCATGTTGAAGATATTTTATTTTTTCTAATTCAAAATTACTGGAGAAAACCTAAAGAATTTCGCGGAAAATTTGGTTTTTCAGACGAAAAATGGAAAATTTTGGTTTTAATCAAATATTTTTTGTCTTTTTGGTTTGAAAATTTATCTCTTTTTTTATGAATGCTATTTTTTGTTAATTCAAAATTCAACTGTCTAATTAAGCAACAAACCCTTTTAAAAAATTTTTTCTTTAAAAATATTGTTTTTAGTATAAAAATTTAACTAATTGATTAAGAAATGTATGCTTTTGAAAAAAATTTGGCTATTTTATTAGTGAATTCATCTTCGTGCTTGACACTTCTATTGTTGAAAAATTCAACTACCTAGTCAAAAGTTAAACTACTTTTTAAAATCACAATTTTCTAGTTGAGCATTCATAATGTTAGTAACAAATTTAATTATTTTGTTGAGAGGTGGTTTTTTCTTGGGTTAATAATGATTTTTTCTTTTTATGAAATGACTTAAAAGTATTTTTAGTTAAAATATCAACAATTATATTTTTTGTTAATCATTTATCTTTTTAGCTTGATAATTTAACTCATTTGTTGAAAGCTGAATATCTTTATTCAAAGTTCATGTTTCTTTTTATCATTTATAATTTAAATTTAAATTTAACGACTTTGATTAAAAATTAATATCATATCTTGAAAATTATTCTTTTTTTCAATTATGTTTCTGAACTAAAAATTTAACTGTTTTATTCGAAATTCAAATTATTAGTTTGGAATTTACCTTCTATGTCAAAAATTCATCTCTCTGATTAAAAATTAACGTGGGTTTAAGAAAATTGGTATTTGTTGTCAAAAAGAAATTCCATAATTCTTATTTATTATTTTAACAGGTGCCGATTTTTGACTGGAAGTTTCCCATGTAAAATACATAGGGAAAAATCACTTGTTTGAGTTTTTAAAATTATTTCTGAGGGTTTGCAAAAACTTGACGGGAAAGTATGTGGGCTTGTAGAGAATTATCCAACGAAAATTTTAATGTGTTAGTCATATGGGTTTGACACCCCTTACACACCCCCACGAGTACCTGAAAACTACCCTTGAATTCTTTTAAATAATTTTTTTTCGAAAATTGGTTTTCCCCCTGAAAATTATTGCTTTAAGTCTAGTGGAATATTTATTAACATTGGTTTATGAATTTTTAACTGTCCTAACAAAAGGAATTTATTTAAATAATTTTTTCTCAAAAATTATTTTTTTTAAATTATTACTATAGATCTATTGGAATATTTATTAACATTCGTTCATTAATTTTTAATTGTTTAAAAAATGGAATATTTTTATTAAAAATTAATATTATTTCTTTAGTGGATTATTTACCAACATTGCCTAATTAATTTTTAATTCTTTAAAAAAATTCCATTTGTGTGAAAAATGTTTTTTTTTTCAACATTCGTTGAACTGGCAGTTTATTTTCATTAGGTTACATAAATTTATTTCTAATAATTTTTCAATTTTTGTAACAATTATTTATAATTTTATTTGAAATAATAATGCTACTTAACTAATAATTTGTTTACATCGTTAAAAATCAATAAACCAATTTTCATAAATATTCCACTATACCCACAGTAATAATTTTTACTAACAAAAAACTCGAAATGTAATTATTGAAGCAAATCCCATTTTTTTCAATAATTAAAAAATAATGAAATAATGTAAGTAAATATTTCACTAAGGATAATTTTTAGGAAAAAAGGCGAATTTTCTACATTAATTCCAGAAATTCACGGACTGCGTTGAATTTGCTGAATGCCTCGAATTTTTTGAACCCCTAATCTTGTCTCCATTGCTCGAATTCTCTGAATTACTTGAATTCTCTGAATTCTTCGAATTCATTAAATTTCTTGAATTCACAAAATCCCTTGAATTTTCTGAGTGCCGCGATATATCGAAATCCCTTAAATTCTCTTCACTCCTGGAATTCTCTGAAATACTTTAATTTTCTAAATTTCTGAAAATCTCTGAATTCCTTGAATTCCCTAAACTTTTTGAAATCAAAAAATTCGCTGGGTTAACTGAATTCCTCAAATTCTCTAAATCCCTTGAATTTTCTCAATTTTTCAAATTTTCTTAATTCCTTAAATTCTATTCAATCTTTTAATCTTTAAACTATTTTAATTCGCTAAATGCATTGGATTTAAGGAACGCTTTGAATATGATAAAGACCAGAATTCTTTAAATCCTGAATTCCTTGAATTTGCTGAATTCTACGAATTCTCTGAATTCCTTTAATTATTGTTATTCTTTTAACTTACTGAATGTCTCGAATTTTGCGGATTCCTTGAAATTTCTGAACTCTTGCATTTTTAGAATTTCTCTGAATTCCCTAAATTCCATAAATTCCCTGAATTCCATAAAGTCCTTGAATTACATGATTTTTTAAAAGTCTATGAAGACCTTAAATTCCATGTATTCCTTCAATTCATTGAATTCCTTAAATCCCATTAATTTCTTGTTAAAAAAAGGGTGTATGAAGGCTTGGGAGAGAGAGAGAAAGAGAGAGAGAGAGTGATGTGGGTTTGCTGGAATTGGGGGTGGGGCGATAAGAGGAGACCTTCGAAAGGAAATCGAAGAATAAGTTAAGAAATCAAGAGGGGGAGATTCTAAGAGAGTGGAAGGAAGGGTAAAAGGGAGGGTGTAATCAGGCCATAAGCCATTAAGTTAGTAGATAAAGGGGGAGGTTGGCGAAAGGCACGATATGGAAGAAGGGTTGTTCGGGGAGAGGGTGTCATGGACGAGAGAAGCATTAGAGCAGTATCAGGAGCAGTAGGGAACCGTAAACTTTAAGGTGTAGTCAGTGGAAGAGATATGGGATGATCTGAAAGATAAAGTAAAAGGGTGTGTGCAAGAGAAGGTATTAAGAAAGAAGAAGAAAGGAATGGTGAAACCGTGGTGTGAAAGAGACGATAAAGAGACAACGATAAAGAGAAAGTTCAGAAGGAAGTACAGGAAGTGGAAGGAAGGAACTGCGAAAAGGGAGGAGTATGTGGAATGAAAGAGGAGTATAGGAAAATGTGTACAAAGAAAGACCAGGATAAGGAAAAGAGCCGGGAGAGGAATTAAGAAATTTTAAGACGGAAGGGGAAGTGTGGAAGATAATTAGTAGGTTTAGGAAACGTAAGGTGGGGATAAGTGGGAAGATAGGGAGGGACAAATGGCGGGAATTTTTGAAAAATTCATTGCAGGGATCAGACACACGGAAGAGAGATGAGGGGATTAAAAGAACAAGGGAGGTAGTTGGAGAGGAGCTGAATGATAAGCAGATATAGAGGCGGATAAGGAAGATGAAAGGGTCTAAGGCAACAGGGCTGCATGGTGTAGAGGGCGAAGCATCGCTATTTGGCACACAAGAGGTAAAGGAGTGGCTGAAGGGGATGGTAAGAAAGTATGGCGGGATGAGGGATTCCCAAGAGGGTGGAGGAAGAGGGTGACCGTAACACTGTATAAAAAAGGGGATAAGGAGAGGCATGAAAATTATAGAGGAATTACGCTAATGAATACGGCGTACAAAATATATGCAATGGTTCTGGAATATAGGGTGCGGAAGGATGTTAAGGGGAAAGGCATACTACCGGAGACGCAGGTGGGCTTAAGGGAGAGAAGGAGTAACATTGACAATATTTAAGTTTGGCAGTACATTGTGGATAGAGAAATAGTCAAAAAGGGTGCCAAAGTTTACGTGTTCTTTGTAGATCTAAAAGGCGCGTTCCTTTGGGAGGGTGAGGAGGTGAGGGAGTTATATGACGAGAAGGAAGATAGATTGAGAGGAGGGGAGGGAATCTCTGAACGTTTTTGGATGGATAGGGGGTTAACGCAGGGATGCCCACTTAGCTCAACACTGTTTGTAATTTCAATCGCAGATATGTAAAGTAAGCTAGAGGCCGGAGTGGTAGTAGGAATTCGGTTAGGGGGGGGTCAGGATATGGTCACTCGTATATGCAGATGACATAGTCCTGCTAGCAAAGAGCGAAGAGACTTTAAAGGAGATGATGAACAGGTTGAGAAGATACTTGGACAAAAATAGGTTAGAGTTAAATGCGGATAAGTCAAAGGTTATGGTGTTTAGAAAAGGAGGGAAGAGTGATAAGGGAGGGAAGTGGAAGTGGACGGAAAAAGCAGTGCAGGAGGTGAAAGAGCACATCATTTTGTTAGAAGCATGAAATTGTTTAATTCGCTAGTGATAGTCGCTAGTCTTATTTTAGGGATAAGGTATGGGGATGGAAGGTAAGGGAGGAGGTAAGTAGGATACAGGAGAGTTATATAAAGTGGACACTGGTGTTAGCGAGAAATACGCCGAACTATGGTATATTGGCAGGAGGGAGACAGGAAGAACGAGTTGAGGGATTATAACGGGGAGCCGAGCATGTAATTATGAGAAGAAATTTTTAAAAGAGGGGAAGAGTAAGCTGGTTAGGGAACGTTGCTGGGAGAAGGGGAACAGACGTAGGGGTGGGAGGATAAATAGTGTTTGCAGAAAATTGCTACCGATTCAAAAGGACTTTAAAGGAGATAATTAAAAACTCTCCAATAAATACTAAATAATATTTAATCTCTTTTTAAAGAGCCGGAATATTAGAAATTTTTTTTGGCTGATTGAATACGATCTTCTTTGTAAAATTTTCATCCTAAGGCTATGCTACGATATTATTAAAAAACATTCTAGTAGAAATAATTTTAGTATTTTAGTATTCTATAAATAAAAATTCATACATTTTGCGCTTAATATTTTGAATTTTCAACTAAAAAAAAAATTAACTTCCACAAAAAAAGTAATTAAAAAGATTTTATTCTAAAAATATAAAGCTACATTCAGAAATCAAAAAACCTTATCATTTATTGGTATATTACAATTTTAAAAATTTAAGCACGCTCTTGAAAAAATTCCCGAATTTTGAAAAAAATCCCTGACATTTATAGGTTTTTCCAGATATACAAAAAGTCCCTGGAATCTCCAAGTTTTTCAGGTTTTCATTTGTGATTGAATAAATTGTAATTATCTTTTGAAAAATTCATATTTTTTGGTCAATTATAATTTATTTAATTGAAAATCCATCTCTTTTTGTAGAAATTTTATTCTTTTCTGTTACAAGTTATTGTTTCTGGATAAAGATTAATAGGCTTAGTTTAAAAATTAATTTCTTGTATTTATTAAAAATGATATTTTTACTAAAAATTGAACTATTTTGTTAGATATTAGACTTATTGTCTGCGAATGAAGCATTTTGTTTAAAATTTAACTGTTTCATAGGAATTTTTTTAAATTGAAAATTAATTCTTTTGAATCAAAATTTAATTATATATTTTTGAATCAAAATTTAACTTTTTATTTTTGGTTAAAAACGTAACCTTTTTAGCTTAAAAATGCAAATTTTTTTTTTAGTTAAAAAATAAGAAAATAAATGGTAGTCAGAAATTAATCAAATGAAATTTAGACAAATATCACATCCATTGTTTAAAATATTTATTTTTAAAATTGATGAAACTATTAAAAGTTCTTTTTTTTGGGCAGAAAATTTAATCGTTAAGCTAAAGTTTATTGTATTTTATTTAAAATTACCATTTTTTATTTTATTCAACATTACTTTCAAATTTACATTTCCTTAATTTTGTTTAAATCTCTTCCAATTATAAATCTTTTAATCTTATAAGAACGCTTAAAGCTTTTAAATATCTTTTAAAGTGATTTTAAATCTATCTGGAATTTTAATCAAGTTGCTAGTTGAATTTGCAACAAAAAAAGAGAAATTTTCAATAAAAGATTATTTTTCTAACTAAAAAAATAATTTCTACAAAAAAAAGCAATTAAAAGAAGTTAATTCTAGTTATATAAAGCTACTTGCAGAAATTAAAAAACTTGTTATTTATTGTGATATTACAATTATAAACATTTAAGCACGCACTCGAAATAATTTCCTAACTTAAAAAAAATCCCTGACATTTTCAGGTTTTTCCAGGTTTTGGTTAAAAAATTGTGTGGTTGAAAATTTGCATGTTTTGATCAAATCTCATTTACTTTATCAAAAATTTATCTTTTCACTAGAAATTTAATTATTTTTTATTAAAAATGCAACTTTTTGGCGACGTATTGATCTGTTCTAATTGGAAATTGAAGTATTCTTATAAAAATTCGTTTTTGTTGGTTAAATCCAAGTGTTATTGTGCGGCAATTTTTTTTTAGAATTGTTTTCTCAAAAATATTCCACTTTTTGTGAACTTTCCAATTATAGTGAGGTCAGCCTTAATTAATAATTAAATTAATAAAGGTTAAAACAATTTTTCTTAAGTGTTGAAAGTAACCGATTGATGTTATTTATACATTAAAAAGAATCGCTACATCCTTAAAATAGTTTCTCGAGCAAACTTGGAACCTTGCATGATAGTAAATGATAGCGTTATAGTGATTCCGCATTAGTAAAGAAAACTTGAACACTATCTGATATCCAATAAATCACCAACCTTTATCAAGAACAATTGCTTTGTAGTTTAATAATTCATTTGCCGTTTTGAACGCGTAGAACACAAAGTTACTGACGATACCAATCAAACTCAATTCTCTGACGATATCAATCCCGTCCTCATTATTTTAATTATCAGATATCTGGTCGAGTGTTTTGCCATACAGCAGGGAGTAATGAACATTCCCATAGATGATAGCAGAAACTGGAAGCTTTCTGGTATTCCACGACCTTCGGTGATACCAGCAATGCTTCTCATCGTTCTCATAAATGTCTTTTTAATGGTCATGTCAGACAAATCCTACACCACAATTTTCTAGAGCGTCTGATGGTGAAAAACCTTGTTCTGTAACTTGGTAGCATTCATGAGGATCCGCCTTCTCTTTCAAATTCAGCATCTGCTGTAAATACAGATGACCAGCTTTTTCGTAATGGACGTGCCAACTTGGATGAAATAATCGAATAATTGTTTGTCTAGTTTCAAGATGAAGTTTTTAGTTACCAGATCGTTCCGCTTCGATGAACTGCTTTATCCGAGTTACCATTTTGAAGTACTGCACGGTTTGGCAGAAGGCCTTTTTTCGAATCTTTCAAGTTCCTTCTTGAACTTTTCAGCAACAGTTTGGAAAATCTTGATTTTCAAAGTTGAAGATTTCTGATCTATCAGAATCACTTAATAATCTATCTATCTAAGCACGATCTTTGAGACTGAATTGAATTGATTGCATGAGAATATCTGCTAATGCCAGGTGGTACAAAATATGAGCCCTAACTGTGCGAGATAATGCGAAGCCTTCTAGCATTTTCTCGACTGAATTTTATGCGTAGATAGTACTAGAAGCATTCTTTAGTCCACTTCAATTCATTATGAAACCATTACATCTCAAGTAAGGCAACAAGAATTGAAATTCTCGAAGCCTTTTCTCAAAAATGCTGAAATCAGATTAATCACAGTTGGTGATGATATCTCGAGCTTCCAAATAAATCGACAAATCCAATGTCACGAAACAAGTCTTCTGGCTCAAGGCTTTACATTTTTCTGATACAGAAATCAAAGCAAGGCAGAAGACCTGTGATTTGGTGTAAGCCACCTTAGCCGGCACTTTTTCTATGAAACCATTCCACCCGCGTAAAGAAATATTTCTGTGAAAACGGGATTGATCTTTTCCAAATCTTTATTTGTTATTTATTTCAATCTCGAATCTCCCTTTCTCTGGTAAATTTTCAGATGAACTAAACCTAAAGACCCTAATACTCTCGCAGATGGCATCCAGGCAATTCGTTCGATTTTCTGATCAAGGAGAATGGAAGTTTTAGGAGAAACTTAATAAATACCTCTTATTGAATGAAATAATCTTAATCCGTCTAAAATGTAAGTATTCCAATCAGCTCTGTCGAATATTATTTGTAAAAAAGCATCTAAATGAATTTTAATTTCCGGACTCATGATAGCTGAGACTTAAAAAAGTTGTGCCTTCTGATATTCGTTCGATGACGAACTCCTTCAGGCAAATAATCATCCCAGGATAAATTAAGTTTCCAGAGTTCCTGAGGATCAAATATTTGGGTTGACTGGCTGACGACAAAGCGCTTACTGATGACACCTTTAAGAGGCTTGAGATCAACTTGGAAAATGAAACAATCGGTACTGGTTTGCCAAGTTAATCCAAGCATCGAGACCGATGTTTCTGATTGTCAAGATATGTCTGGAGATAATGCGTGCAGATCTTCAGGAATGTGCTGCATTAGTTCATGACTGTTTGAATTTCACTTTTTGAGCGGGAATCCGCCCGCTGTGAAAAGACCACGTAGTTGGTTGTGTAATTCAATAGCATCTTCCAAATTATCCGTTCCAAAAGTTGTCTCAATGAATTTAAAACCTCTAGAAGTTTTCTCGATCAAAATTTCTTGTGAAGAAATGTAGCCAAACCAATTTTTAATAAAGAGAGAACTTGCCGAGGTCGAATGGCAAAAATCAAAGTATGAAAGAAAGAATTTCACTTTTTCCACATTTTGAGATCAAGGCGTTTGTGTTTCAAAACAATTTCATGGATAAAGACGTTATGGATTTTAATCTTTGTAAGAAATTAGAAGAAGGCGGATAATGTGTTTTTCATATACCAGTGATCGAATATCCTCCATATGATCGATGCAGCTTTTCTAACAACGCGTATTCTCTCTTCCTGATGGTTCGAGCTGTTCAACTGGTACCACGAATCACTTAGCAATTTGTGTCCCGTATTCCGCAAAGAGACAATCACCTGCCTATTATGACTCTCATACATAAGAATATCATCACCACATTTGTCAAATAATTTCATTTTTAAATTTCTTACATCTGGACGATTATCACCTTGTATTTAACTTCAGATTAGCTAGGGAAAATTGACATTCTTCTGAGTTATTTTCTGAGTGAGAATAAATGTACTACATTGCTTCTCCAACAATCGGATTCAGCGAATGTCCTTTTATTTATTAAGGGTTTAGTCTAAACGAATAAGATTATCTTTCATAGATAATTTAGTCACTTGAAACATTGTTTTACGTTTAGAGATGCCCTTCTTCAGAAACTTTTCGGTAACTTCTTCATCACAAAAAAAATGCAGATTTGAAATGGTACCATTGGTCGCAATAGTACCAAAAATGATGTTGATGGAGCAATGACTGCATTTTTCCATTCCAATGATGCCACAATCATTTTATTGTTACTGTATTTTTCGTACATCCAAATTCGCTTTATAAAACCCCAAAATACGCAAATAAAACGCAGAAGCACAGAACACAAGATCCTCTAGTCTTCAAAAATCTAGACTGCTCTAGACATGCTAAAGTAATAACTCCGTCGTAACTATGGGTTTTGCGTGCCCAATATAGCAAGTAAGTGAACGTGAGGAAGCTTAAATAATTATATAATTATAATATAGATAATATTATTATTGTATTTGTGATTCTAGGAACTACACCTCAGTTCACCCGTAATACAAAAAAGGCGTGGAGGAAATCGCAAAGACCCGACGAGTCAGGTAACGCTAGGTTGGGACTCAACAAAGAAATGTATAATCAATAACCATTGCCGACCCGGGTGCGCCGGGTCGCACGGCATAGTTTAGCACGTATTCTGTGATAACTTAAAAAAAATTTACATTGTGTCAACTGTCAAAATAACTACCAATGATAAATCGATGATCCAGGTGCACCGGATTGAACACTATGTAGTTAAATACGTATTCTACGAGATTTGTTTCAAAATAAAGTTTTTCCAGCAGCTGGTAGTTTAGCACGTATTCTGCGAGAAGTTTTTATGAATTTAAATCCTGCCAACTGCCAAAATAACTACCAATGATAAATCGACGTTGACGGTGCACCATATCGAGCACCAGGTACTTTATTACGTATTCTACGAGAACTTTTTTAAAACTCAAATTTCGTGATTAAGGAAAACAATTGTAAATGGGGACTCGACTATCCGGATGCACATTGTCACACACTAGGTAGCTTAGCACGTATTCTTCAAGAACTGTTTAAAAATTTAAATTTTTCAAACAGCCAAAGTAACTAAAAATTTTTGGTCGACGACCCCGGTGCATCAGGTCGAGCACCAGGTATTTTAGCAAACTACCAATAATAACTCGACAATCAGGGTGCACCGGATCCTGCACCAGGTGGCTTAGCACGCATCTTAAAATAAATTTTTTAAAATTAAAATCATTTCAACAACCAAAATAACTTTCAATAGTAAGCTGGCCATCCGTGTTAACCAGATAGCGCACCTGGTAGCTTAGCACGTATTCTAAAATTTTTTTTTCAAAATTCAAACGATTGACATTTATTTTAAGAGATGGGAAAATTTAAATTATTTGAAGTTTCATGTATAAGAAGTTCTAATCTACCTGGTGCACGACCCGGTGCATCTGGTCGTTCTCGCAGAATACGTGCTAAACTACCTGGCGTGTGGCCGGTACTCTCGAGTCGTCGAATCACAATCTTTAGTTATGTTGCCTGTCGGTTGAATTGTGAACAAGATTTAAAGACAAGAGCAAAGCCATGCTTAAGCCATGCAAACTTCTTTCACGCGGGTTCTTAAAAAATTGCTCAAAGTCCAATAGAAGAAGGCATTTATCCTCCAATCATTTTTGAAGAGTAAGGAAAATTTAGTAGATTGTGTTCATCTTTGAAAGCTTTGTCAAAGTTAAATTTCAACCAATTTACGTTCGACCGTGGGCAAAGGATGGCAGAGGGGCCATGGGACGACCGTTGGTGAACATTGACCCAATCTTGATTTGCGATTACTCCACACTTACCCCACGCTTATGCGTGTTCACGTCACTATAGTTTAGGCGGAGTAATTTACCAGAATTTTATTTACTCCAGCGTAATCCTATGGAATCCGAAGTCATTTTAGGTCATACGAACTACGCCTGCTGGGTCGAACTTGGAGTCGCTTCTCTTTCAACTTATTGTGATTAATAATGAAACAAGGGTTAGGACAGTGCCTATACGTGAAACTCCTATTGGGTTCAATTGACTCAACTTGGTCCTTTAAAGTAAATTAAAAAAAATTACCTGAAAAAACTGGTGATAATCTAGAGTCAAAATGAATAAAAGTCAAAAAAATTAAAAATGGTCAGGCTGAAAATGAGGGATTAGTGGTCCTTTGAATGTGTCGAAGAGTCAATTGAGCCCTCTAGGTCTTTATAGTGTAAAACCTCATATTTTTTATCATTTATTTTTAAGTCGCTATTATTGAATTTAAAATTCCGAAATACATAAGTTTGTAATTTACAGTAAGAAGAATAGTTATTTCTCCGACTTTGAGGTTACAAAACGCGTTTACATTTTCAAGCTCCTTTCTACTCGCCTGGCGCACCATGTAGCGCGGTGACGAGTTCACGAAATTTGATAGCTTACGTACGTGAACTTCCCTCCACACGAGCGGCCTTGGACCCTCTTCTTTTATTGACATTAGTGGACTGAATCTTGCGTTTCCGAGCTGTAATTACTTTTTGGGGTAGTTTACCTTCATCAATGTGGTACCGTCTTGTCTGCTCTCCATTCACTCCAAGACCACGGATCGCGTAAATATGACCACCTTCATCGCCAATTGGGCGATTTTCAGGATGTAATTTGTACTCATATCCTATTGTTGATACAAATAAAATCTCCATGTGATCACCTCCGAAAGTGCATGCGCCGACTCTCGCTGCGGGTATGCCAATAAATCTATCCGTCACGTTCTTAAATGGATTATATTCAACGACCTGAGAAACATACGAAATTTTCTTCTTATTCAAATTTTGACTTTTGTAATTATATTCAAAGAGATTGAATCCTTACTCCATGCCCTTCCATAAGAGGCACCCAAAGGAAACCTCTGGTATCGATTGCCATACGACCCGGATCGCCATTTAGCTTGTGTTCTACCATGGAAAATAGGTCTAGTCTTTTTCCTAAAAATAGTGAATTCATTATGAGTTAAATCACAAAAGCTTAAAAGATTCACTCTATTTATATATTGTGGGGGTGTGTGACAGCTCAGATTAGTCTGTAAACTTCTTTAAACATAATACAAAATTTTATGGATAAATATAATTTTATGTTGCAAACAGGGAATATCCGCAAATAATTATAATTTGCCTTTTTGGTCGAAATAATATCCCTTCGATTGAATATAAATTTTCCTTATTGAATTTTTTTAACGAATATTTTAACTAGTTTCATTTTTTTGTTAAAAATACATTTTTTTTTTAATTTCCAACTAAAAAGTTAAAATGTAAGTGTGTTATTGCAAATCAATTATTATTATTTAGCTTGTGTTTGTAAAAAATTGACCATTTTGGTAGAAACTTTGTTTTTTTTTGCAGAAATTTATCCGTGATCGTGGAAATGCCATATTTTTTAAAAACATTGACACTGTTTTATTAAAACCTAATTTGTGTTTATTATGAATGAAAGTATTTTGTTTAAAAAAATTTGTTTTTCTTTAATTTCGGGTCGGGATTCTATATCCTCATTGAGAAATGCTTGCCTAGGAGTGGGGAGGCCTCTGACCGATTTTGTTTAAACGACTTTCAGGGGCCTCTCCACTCTCAGGCAAAAAATTCTATAACGAGTAATAGAATCCGGACCCTCAAATGAACATTCATTTTTTTAACTGAAAATTTAAATATTTCGTTTAAAATTCAGTTTTTCAGACAGAAAAAAACCTTTTTTGGTTGCAAATAGTATTTATAACGAAAAATTTTACTATTATATGTTTAGTTAAAAATTCATTTAATTTAGATAAAATTCAACTATGAAGGAAATTGACTTTTTAACTGAAAATTTAACAAATTCCACTTTTTTGTCTATCTTTATTTGTAGATATTCAACTGTTGGGTTTGAAATTTATATATTTTTCTTGTTTAATTCTGCCTTTTTGGTAAAAAGTTTATCAAGTCAAAGTGTAGACTTCCTGAAAATAAAACCAAAACTCGAGACAAAATTTGTAAAACCTTGCCTTGATAAGGGCGCTGAATGAGTGCCGAAACGTTGGTGATTATTTTTTAAAAATCTTTTTATTGTGATTTAATAATAACAAAAATGAAAAAAGAAATAAAAAAGATTTTATTTGTGTCCAAAAAATACATTTTCTCTTTTATTTGCTGGGAAGATTTTCATCTTTTCTCGAATTGCAAAAGAGATTGATATGAAGTCATTTTCTTTAGTTGCAAACCTATCTTTAAACTTAAAAATTTTATTCTTCCTTTTTTGCTTAAAATATTATTTTTGCTAGTTGAAAGAGTATGTATTTTTTAAATATTTTTCCTTCTCGTCTAGAAAATTTGGTTTGAAACGGTTTTTTATGATAATTATTTTTTAGAAGCAAAAATATTAAAATTTGTTATAACTACAAAATTCATCTTTTATAGTTAAAAATTCGTTTATTTTGTTCGATATTGTTCTTCTCTTTAAGAGAAAATTCATATTTTTTTGGTCTCCGTTTGATGTATGTAACTCGTTTTTTGGCTTTAGAGTTGAGTGGTTTTCTTAAAAATGAGACTGTAAATACGACCTTCCTAAAAAAATATAATTTTGTCTTGGAGCAGGGAAATTCTGGCATGGACCGGGAACAGGGAATTTTCATTAAGAATTATTGACCTAAAACGAAACTTTTTTATTAAAAAAACATACCAAGCAGTCCTCCATTATATGTCATATAATCATATCGTGCGACTACACGCATCGGAGGATCGGCGAAATAGAAGCTGTTAGGCACTGCACGCTCAGGGTCAGCACCCTCCGGATAGCCCCACGTGAATCCACCACTAACCGAGCTAAGTTGCGAAAGCTTTTTTATCATATTCCTATTTTCATCCAAAGTGTACAACATTCCCCACTTATATCCATAAAGTTCTGGATCATTGTTGGTCGTCGCTGAAATATATTATACAATTTTAAATATAATAATTAACCAAGGGGAACCAACTCTAGTAATGCGCTTGACCAATCGGTTATCCGCAATAGTCTCCTTGCTTTAAAATCCATCCTTTTGGTCTTCAAAAATGTCTTGGGAATTATTCACGTTTTGTTAAAAACTGATGTTTGTGTAGAGAATTCATTAATGTTGTGACAAAGTTATTATTTCTTTAAGCTTGATTTTAATTAATCCAGGTTACCCGGCCTATACTGGACCGCATTATTGGGAATTCTTTACCCCTCTTATTCAACTTTAAGACTACATTTAAATTTAGAGATTTCCTTTACCTATCCATAGTCTACTACTGTGATCGACACTTCCATAATTCCAAATGTTTCCTACAGGAAACTTGTCCAAGGTGCCCAAAACGGTAAAAGCAGGACGTTTCCGATGTTGGGAACTATCCCATTCAAATAGTAAAATATTTTCACCAACACCTATCACAAATTCATCGGGATAGCCTTCAACGGGAACAGCAAAAGATAGGAGACCTAGTTCGAAGAAAGAAATTTGTATTAGCGATTAGTCGAAATAGGTGCCTTAAGCCTAAAAAAGGTTCTCGCAGCATATTAGTCCGCAAGTAGGTAAGTAACACTTTCCCCTACCTGCTCCACTTACATTTCATAAATATCCCCCCTCCCAAATAATACATCAGCATACGCTTCGATCATCCATCTCTCTGCCAAGCATCTTACCCTAGAGTCTGCATCAAATTCTCTTTCCAGCTTTCTTTATCTTTTATTTCCCTCCTACATCCTTCCCGTACATGCTCCCATATTTCTTCCAACCATTCTTTTTCCTAATACATCCCCTCCATAATCTCATTTCCCAATTTAAATATTGCTATTCTGGCCCACCTTCTCTCTCCAAGTTCCTTTTCAAAATACTTTAGTACTCATTTTTCTTTATCGTCATATACTATTTATAATATTTTTATTCCTTAATCATTTTCTATTATTCTTTTCATTTTATTTCCCTAGCATAAAAGAACTCGCTCCTTTCTTCTTCTTAACTCGTTAATTGTATCGCTGTTCCTCTCCTCTCCTCTACTTCCATCAAACTTTTTTACTTTCTTACTTTCTTACTCCGTCCCGTCCTTTTGCCTTCCTCAGCTTCGTCTCAAATTTCCATGCCCTCTTTCCCGCTCTATTACTTAATTTATCCATTCGCGCTTTCTCGCTCACCATATATACTGGTGTCCTCCAGTGTACCCCTAGTGTCCACATTAGATACCTTTCTTGTCAACTATAAATATCTTTCCTTGCTTTCCATCCTCATATCTCTGCTCCATTACCTAACACTGCCCATACTAGCGTATGAAATAACCACTTTCTCCTTCTCCAGTCGTTTTTAACCTTTTTTTTCTTATAATCTGTTCCATTATCCCTGATGATTTTCTAAACCTTATTATGCTTTCCTTTTCTGCATTTAAATTAAAAAATTTTCCATCTCAGTTTCAAGCCTGATATTAATATATTAAATAAAAGTGGGTTTAGAGGATATCCTCGCCTCACTCTTTACCCTTCACCCTACCTATTGTGTCTAAAAATTTCCGATACTCTATTTATTAATCCCTCTTTTGTCCCTTTTCTCGTCATTTTCACCACTCCTTTGCCTTTCTTCACTATTGGTGTCAATACTTCTTTTCATAACTCTGACGATCTCTCTTCTCTCCTTACTCTATTGTATATAATCCTTACCCATTCACTTAGTTCCGTCCCTCCGTATTTCTATTCTTCATTTGGAATCTCATATATACCAGGTGCCTTTTTATCTTTTATTATTTCTAACATCTTAAGAGTTCCTCCCTTTTTTATGTGCTGTTCTTCATCCCTTTCTCTACAATATTTTCCTTCTTTTCTAACGTATCTCTCTACTCCTTCTAACAAATCAAAAAATATTTCACTATTCTACCATTTTAATATCTAAGTTTAATGTTTTTTATTTTTCATTTTCTAGTTTCTACCTTCGAAACCTCTTTCTTTCGTCCTAGCCTTTTCCGCCTCTTCCTCAAACCTTGTATTCTCTTCCTCTTTCTTTTGATCACACTATTCAGTATATTCCTTCTATTTTTCTCTATAGTCTTCTGCATTACTTTTTTTTTCTACATCTTAATTCATTTTAACTACCTTTTATTTATCTCTACAATCCTCAACCCATCCGTTTCTATTTTCCCATTTTCTAAATGCATTTTTGCTTGTGCACTCTAATTCTCTTTTTATTTCTCCTGTTATTTATTTACCTGTTAGTCCACATTTCCCTATCCTATTTTTATATTTCTGGCCTTTTCTCTATACCGTTCTTTTTCTCACCTTTAACAATTCTTATTTCCTGCACGATAATCACATAATCAATTACCGTTTCCCTTTCTCCTACTAAGCGTGTATATTCTCTTTCTTTATCTCTCTTTCTCTCTCTATATATTTTCGCTTATAATAAATTATCCTAACTCCACCAAGCTCTTTAAAAACTCTCCCTTCCCCCATGCATTACCTTATGTTTGGATGTTCTTCCTTTCTCTTTTCCACATTCCCTTCCTCCTCTATCTCCTGTTCCCGCCTTGAGATCTTCACCGATTATAATCCTAATCTCTTCTTTATTTTCCTTCATATCACCGTTCACATAAATCCCCACTATCTTCCACTTCTTGCCCCCCATCTTTACCTCTTCTACTATTAACCCTTCTTTTTTTCTTTCTTATCTTTTTTATCTTTTCTTGTCATACATTCGTTCCTTACTCCCATATCCAGTCCTCCGATTGCTATGCCCTTTTTATTCTTTCTCTTTTTATCTTGAACTTGACATTGGTAACCATGCTTAACCTTCCCCTTATTCTCTACAATCCCTTTTCATTTAGTCTCGCCTCCATCATTATTAATACATCCCATTGTGCCACATTTCTTATAAACCAGCTATACTTTCTCTCCAACCCTGCTATATTTTAGGAACATATTTTCAATTCTTCCCTACATTCATTTCTGGCCTCTTTTTGCTTCTTATTGTTGCTCTTCCTCTATATGCCATTCTTTCCTTTATTAGACTCCTGACACTTCATTTCTTACAATCTCCTTCCCTCCATTATCCCAATCCCACCACACTCCTTCTATCTGTATTCTTCCATACTTAACCCATGTTCTTCTTCCCTTTTTCGTTTCCACTTCAGCTATTTTCTTCAACTTACACTGCATTTTCCTTTCTACCTATGTCAAATCATCCTCTATTCTCTCCGAGCTCATATATAACATCCTCTTCTTTGCCATTACTTCCCTCTTATATTCCCATTTCTTCAGTTTCACCAGTAACATTCTCTCCCCTCTTCGCTCTTTCCTTCCTATACTTCGCACTTCCTCTATCTCTACTTTAGAAGCAATCCTTTTTAGTACTTCTTCTACTTCTTCATTCGGGTCCTTCCCCTCAAACTTTATACCCTTCTTCACTATGTTCCTTTTTCTTTCTTCCCTCTCTTTCTTTTTTCTTCTTTATTCTATTTTCCTCAGCCTTTACTTCTCCGTATTCCCACTTTCGCCCCACCAAAATTCCGGTTCGAGCTTTCTATTTTCTTTATCCTACCTTGCACCTGCTCTACCATTTTATTATTATCTTCCCGCTTCTCTAGTTTTTTCCAATAAGTGCATGCTCTTCTACAACTGCTCCCTGACTTCTTCCGATTTCCTTATTTCTTTCTTAAGTTCAGTCATTTTGCACCTAATTTCTTTCCTATTTTCCTCTCACCTTTTCTCCTGCGTTTCCTTAAATCTCCTTGCGAAAAAGAAGTATTAACAAGTATTGAATCTAATAGTTTATTTGCGAATAAGTATTTGAAATACAATACTTTTTCTAGAAATAAGTTCTGGTTGGTTGCAAATAATCTTTTGGTTTTAAATTGCATTCCTTTGGTTGAAAATTTAACAATTATATTGAAAATTCGTTCTTTACATTAAAAATTAATCTTTAAACTGATAATTTGACTAGTTGAAATTTTCATATATTTCGTTGAAACTTTATCTTTTTGAAAAGAAAATTCGCCTTTTTGATAAATAATCCAATGTTTGGTCAAATTTAATAGTTTTTTTTTTGTCATAAGAATGCTTTATTTTTTTGACTGTGTTGAGATTTGTAGGCTTAGATTAATGAGTCAGAGGGACGGGAATTTCCCAAAACTATTAGGGTTTCAACCGAGGGATACGATACCCTTAAAATTTTTGCGATTTCTAATAATTTTCATTAGGAAAAAAAAATTAAAAGAATTCAATACCTGTCGCACAGCAAGTTTTGCGTCTTGTCTTCAGTTCATAGGCACAGAGTTTGTATTCATGGGCGTTTATGTAGAAGAGCTTGCCATGTTGCCAGAATGCAACTTCTGAATATCCCATATTCTCGACAATCGTTTCCCGCCTGAAGGGTAAAATAATTTTGTATTATG
Organism: Druon quercuslanigerum; assembly: GCA_010014905.2. Lineage (NCBI taxonomy): Eukaryota > Metazoa > Arthropoda > Insecta > Hymenoptera > Cynipidae > Druon > Druon quercuslanigerum. The sequence goes on from JAAAKG020195633.1 coordinate 26,213, forward strand.
CGAATCAGGTATAAGAGAAATTTTAACACAGGCCTGCTAAAGGCTAGGGAATTCTGAAAAGTTTGGTAAAGTCAGGAAGTGTTCGATAAGCTGAAGTTAAAAGTCAGGCGTCATCCGCAAATTACGTAAGGCGTTTTTATGACATTTTCATTACCCAGTTTCTTTGTAAGATACCTTAGTGTTTTCGCTGATGCTCACCTGCAAATTTTTCTAAGCCAGCTTGTGGTTATATTTTTTAATTTGTTTAAACATTTTATTAATTTGTTAAAAATTCAACTGTTATGTTTTTCCTTTTTTCACTTTCAAATTCAATTATTTTAGCAAAGAATTAAACCATTATATTAAAATTAAAGTTTTTGTTAAAAATTCAACTGTTTAGTAGAACTGTTGTATTTTCTCTATAAAAAGTCAAAGGTAGGAATTCAAAACGCATGCCAAGCAAGAAGCTGTGCAAACATTAAAGAAAACTTTTATTCTTCAAACAAGACGAATTATCAATACAGTGTAGAAATTTTTAAACAAGTATTTAAATTTTGAAACAAGAGATATGTCGTCCCTCAAAAGAAGCAAAGTTTCAACCACATGATGAATCAGCAAATTAAAAAAAAAAGTTTTGAACAAAGCAGTTTGTTCGATGAAAGCTTCTAATGTGTCCCCTGAGGGTTTACATTTTTTTTTGCACCTTCTTCCCTATCCTTTACACACCTCCCACAGACTTACTTGGTGGTGGGAGAGGGACCTACAGTTTAAGGTGGGTGCGGAACCACCAAAAGCAACAGCCTTAAGTACTTAGAGAACCTTTTTCTCTAGAGGTACCGGTCTCACGATTCTTCGGAGATGAACAACTCCCTTGCTAGACTAGTGTTCACTTTTCCAGGGTGCGAGGAGGGAATCGAACCCACAAGACGACAGAGTGGGTCCAAAGCCTGCGCTTTAACCCCCATGACCATCGTCCCACTTTTAACAAAGTAGTTTACGTTTGGAGTAAATATTTGAATTTTGTTCCAAATTTCTTAACTATTGTTTTTGGTCACTGTCAGACATGAAAATATCTTACCCAAGAAATGTTTTTGACTATATACCAATGTGAAACCAATATTTAGAGATCCCTGGAGAAAATGTTTATTCATTAACTTTGCCAAAGACTTTGCAGCGAAAATTTAATTTAATTGTAACTTTAGCTTCAGATAATAATACAGTTAATTTTAAAACAATATCAGTTTTGATTAAAGTCAGATTAGTCTTTTTTGAATTAAATTAACTTTTTTAATTTGAAAATTTTCATCTTTTTGATTAAAGGAGCAACTAAATTTTTTGTCCAAAATTCATTTTTTTGGACGATCAATAAGTTTTTTTAAACTGAAAATGTAACTAATTCAGTTTTGGTGGAAAATGTATCTGTTTTAGTTAAAACTTCAACTATTTGGTTGCAAACTGATAAATTTTGTTTAGAATTAATATTTTTTGGTAGAAAATTAATCTTCTTGGTTGAAAATTTAACTGGTTTTGATATAAAGTAAATGTATTTTTTAGTGAGTGGAAGTTTAACAATTCTTTTTGGTTAGAAATTTAACTATACGCTAACAAATTATGCATTTAGAGAAAAATTTAACTGCTTTCTTAAAAATTTGTTCTTTCTTAGTGAAAAATGTATAAATTTTTGTGTTGAAAATTCGTATTTTTGGTTCAGAAATTAAATATTTTAGTAGAAAGTTCAAGTAGTTGGTCATTTCCATTTCTTTAGTCAAAAACTCGTGTATTTGTATAGAAAATTAAAAATGTTTTGTTTTTATAAAATTCAACTTTTCGGTTGAAAATAAATCTGTTTTAGTTAAAGATTAAATAATGTTTTTTTAAGTTCGTCTTCTAGACTCAGTTAACTTGATTTTTATTCAAAATGAAAATATATCATTGGTTGGAAGTTTCACTACTTCGTTCATTAATAACATACAGTAAGATTTTATCAAATCCTCGCCTACCCCAAATCGTTTTAAGTAATTTTTGGGTAACCGCTAAATTCAGAAAAAAAGGTAGCCGGAAAAGATTATTTTAAATGCGGTCCGTCAAAACTTTTGAACCCTAACGAAGGGACGTATGTGCTTCAAAAGTTCAGAATTCATTATTGATATATATATATTTTTTTTTTGTCAGCCGTAACTATGTGTCCCGACCGTAAGATACGTGGTAGAAGGCTCTAACGGGCTTAATACGATAATTCGGAAAAACTCTTGTGCACCTTGAGGACACGGAGCAACCGAAAGACGACAACCTTCTGCATTTTTCCCGCTAATGTCTTATCGTCTTTTTGACAAGCAGGGTTGCTTTTCAGGCTCTCAGCAAGTAAAAGTTTCGCTAATAAGGACGATTAGCTTAACAGAATATTCCGATTATAACTGTTGCAATTCCCACATAAGATTTTTATACCTCTTTTTATTGTAATTCTCCTTCGCTATGATGTTTTTTTCAGCTAGTGACAAAAATTCGATAACAAACATGGATCGTTTCTCGAAGTTAAGGTAAACTATGTCAGGCCTCGGGTGCACATAAAAAAAGTGGTCGAGAATATGAAGTTCCAGTATTTACGGCACTTCTCATTCTCTGCCATTGACTCGAGTTCGTTGGGCACATTTAGCGGAGCAGTATTATGGCAAATGCCCTAAGAAAGACAGAGATGGTAATAAAGCGCTCTTAGTGCAGCATTGTTCCTTTGGACGTAGGTCGTTTCCGCATGAGTTGGAAAAGTAAATAGTATGTGTCCTAGTTCCAGGTTTGTATGATACGCTCTGCACCTACCTTCGGAAATCTCTTGGCTCAAAATGTGATGAAGATATGCTAAAGTGGAAATGACACCGTGTTGACATGCCAAATTCAACCCTCCTTGCACGACTTCAAACCTGTTGTTTGATCCTGTTGTGAAGATATTCAAGGTTTAGTGTTGCGTGACCATCTTGCTAGCGTGAAATGTAAAGTTGCGGAACATAAGATCTAAGGTGCTTGCTTTTATTCATGTGCATAACTTTTCGTGTCCCGATATCAAGCGATCTGAGCTCAGTCTTCTTCCATAAAATTACTCCAAATGAATTGAGTAATACCGTTAGGGCAAGCATGTCCGTTGCAGATACTTTGTTCCCCACCGACATAGAGCCTTTATAGATGTCACATCCTAAATGCGCCCTGTATCACCCCCAAGTATGTATAGGTCTCTCCAGCGCGAAGGTGTCGTATAGCACTTCCTTTGACGAGCATTTTTCTTAAGGCAGCTGAAAGCAGCTGGCGAGTCACGTGACTTCATTGAACGTTGTGATTGGCTACGCTCAGAGACGATCGCACTCTAGCTAAAATCACAGCGGTTAAAAATAGAGAGCCACCTAAACGCGTTACCTGAACCGAGACCGGATCGTGCTGCACGCTGATTGATGGACGGTTCTAATCGTAACCGTAATCAGAACCGTGACCCGCTCGTCTGAATATCCCTTTAGACTGAGCCCAGAATCCGTTACGTAATTTAAGTGCGGCTCCTGAGTAAATTATTAGGAAAAGCAACAACGAGTAGAAATAATTTTCCAAAGATTTTAATCATCGTACAAATATTAACATATTTCAAAAATATTTCCAAGGTTTTATAAAGTTTTCTATAATTTTTTAAAGATTTCACAAGGTAATGGATAGATTTTAAAAAGTGAACGAAGATTTTGAATAGATTCTAAGGTTGTAAGGTGGAGGTACATATAACAGCATATAAAGACGAATATTGCCTGCATTGTGACACATAGTACGAGCATAGTATACTATCCTACGCGGCGAATATCCGCACAAAATAAAGAGACCGAAGATCCTTTCTGAGGGTACCGAGTGGGGACAGCCAGCCAATCACGGCATAGCTCGCCCAGCCGGCAAGAACAGGCAGTTCAGCTTCTTCACTTGCGTCTCGACGCTCCAAGAGAGTTACCGGTAAGGTTATCTGCTCCTGAGGAGAGTAGTCCGGTGGTTTAGTGTTATGTTGGTGTGTGCGTCGGCCCAAGACTTAATGATGCATGGATCAAAAGCTATGCTTGAGTCTAAATTTTACAATTTCTTTTTTTTTACAATTCAATTCTTTGGTATTTGCAATTTATTTTACAAAAATCATCTTCACTATGCCGCTACGAAGCAAATGTTTGACTTTTTAGGGGGTCATTAAGATAAACCCTCGGCCTGTTAACATTCTCTTCCTTGCCGTGAAAAATACCAAATTTACGTTGATCTTTCGTTCTTTTGGTGGAATGAGTTTCATCCAAGGCTCTTAAGAAAATCATGAATGAGGATTTTTCCCAAAGAGTTTGACTTTTAAAATTAATTTAATGACACGTTATCCTCTTATCTCTTGGGAATGATCGAGATTGTTCCCTGGCTTTATGAGGTAGTTTGTTAGTAATTTTTATGTATGGTTAATTATGAATAAAAAGTGTATAAAGACAAGTGCTCACCAATTAAAAATAGCTTATAAATTTGAAATCAAGGTTAGCAGCACTGATTCTCTGGCTTACAATCAATGAATGTAAGTCTGAGATTTGCCAGAGAATCAAAATGATTTTAACTAATTTTATAACTAAAATATACCAGAAAATTACTACTTTCCATACATCCACGCAAAAAAGGCATAGCACGACTAGGATAATATTCGGAGAAATAGCATAATCATACTTCGTTCTCTTTTGTTTCAGCTGCAAATTTATTTAATTATCATCAGCATCAAGAAGACTTCATGATTTTTTTTTAAATTATGGGAAATCATTTTCGTCCTGTTTTAAATTCTAAACGTATCAAGGCCAGAGGTGTTTATTGATTCCGCCTTCGGCAACCCCACTCTAAAATTTTATGTATTTCGCTGATTTTTTATTCCAAGGAAAATGTCTTAACAATATTTGGAAGAATATTAAATTTTCTATTCAAAGAAAGAGAGATATAAACAAAAACAACGCGAAATGTAACATGCTATAAAAATGTCGTGGAGACTTTCCTAAGAATAATCAGCTGATTATTAAAATGGAAGTTAGAAAAAGAAGGTGAAAATGCAGTGTATTTTGCTTATTTTATTGTGAGTGAGATTTGTTTTATTCGACTATCATGTGTTTTTTATGTAAATTTAATATTGTTTGCTGACTTGCGACCTCTTCCGTTTTGCTGAAATGTGTGCAATTAATACCACCTTTTGCCGAATCATATCTCTGATTTTTCCGATCTGAAATCCTTCATTTTTTCGATCAAGAACGCCTAATTTTGCAGAGCAGAAATTCCCAATTTTAATGACCTAAGATGCCCCTCTTGCCGATTTCTCTTGTTTTGCCGATAGCTAATAGAGCAATTATGTAATTTACATGAGAGGTTTAGATTAGAAATTTGTGAGTTCTGGAGTGCAAAGTACAAATAGCATTTTAAGTAGATTATAATTTTAAGTTTTATAAAACTGTTAGAATTATTGATCTGATTCTATGTCTATATTATTTTCGCCTTTTTCAATATGATGAATAAATGGTTTTTGTTACGATTTAAGAAATGTTGAGTAGTCCATTTTATTAACAATAAGAAACCTTTCTTTTATACGAACTATTCACTTTACCATAGTTTAAGAAAATGAGTTAGTTAGACATTCCGGCACACCAAATTTTGAATAAAGACAGTTTCGGATGAAAGTAATAGTATAGTGTTTTTCTGACGAGTTGGTTTGATGCATTTGATCCAAGAAAGATCGTAAGTTGTTAAAGAATTGTTTTAATGTTTTTTTGCTGTTGAGAACTGGTCCAAGAAAGACCTGGCACCCTAGCAAGTTTTCCTTAAGGTAGGAGAATAATACATCAAAGATTAGAAAATTCAAAGTGTAGTGCCGAAGTTCAATAAGACCAGAATTAATAAATGATAAAATTTAGAGCATTTTAAAAGGTTCGAAAAGAATTTTTAAAATGATAAGAGGAAACAAATCTTGATCCGAATAACCAGTTTAATTTTTGGCATGAGCTTGTGTTTGATTGTTAAAGCAATGTGGAAATCTTACGTTGTGCATGTATAGCGTTTCGTAAGATATTTCATGAATGTGGAAATGGTTGTTCTTTCACAAAGACCACCATTATTGCAGCGGCTTGAAATTTATTTTTTAAAAATAATTTTTTACGAGAGCAGACAATAGGAGTTACGCCAAGAGGTGGCTACAGGTACGGTGATATCCAGGAGGTAGAAATCTAACTTGATCGTAAAAAATTAATTAAAATCCCGACTTGCGATTTGTGACAAAATTATATTCTAACTCTGTCTAGGGTACGTTGGGTCAGCCAAATAATTTACCTTTAACGGAGATGGTTATAACACAGAAAAATCTATTACGTATGATACTTAACCCAGAAATCAAAATAAGAAATGGCGCACCTGCAAGCGATAAAATGCTGTACCTTTGTTGGGCATACTCTGCCTAGTAAAAACGTCGCCATTCCAGCGTATATGACAGCACAAGGATAAATTCATTAATAATATTTTAGCGATAAACATTTCATTTTCGGCTTGTAATTAGATATAATTTTTGTAATTTGCTGAATAAATCTATTATAATAGGTTTAAATTTAATCCTAATCGTTTTTATTTTTCATCCTATTCCTCTTTAAATTAGTTTTATTATTCACATTTAAACATTAAAAGAATCACATTTAATTTCCACATAAAACTATTAAAATATGATCGTAGATTTTAATTCCTATCAGAGAAGGGGGGCAACGTCTTCCATGTGGTTCCTCTTGAGAGGATTCCCTAACCTCGCGACATAGTGGTGGAAGTAGGTGCTAGCCTAGACCGGCCGAGGTGTGGGGGTAGATGGCGGCGGTCGCTCTACAGTTGTATCTCACAATATATTATATTTTTTGATTTTTTAAAAGATAATAGTAAAAATGATCGTGTTTTATATGCATCACTGTATAAGAACCTTTGATTTTGCGGCGTTCACCTACTTGAATGTCGCAAACTTCTTCTGGGGTCATTGCAATAACCTCGCCGCTTAACATATTTACTTTTGCCCGTTTCTTATTGCGATTAAGATTCCACATATAGATTCCAGCAAAAACATCATTAGGCTCCAATATTGCAAAGACATAACCATCGGTTGATGATAATACAATTTGTTCTTGGGTTGGCATTCGACCTTTCATCAGCAGAATTGTCTTATCGACAGGAAAAGTGTATCTTCGAAGTTCGAGTATACGGTTTGGATTCTCAATAGGGATTAGCCGAATAAATTCGAGTTCTTTAAGTCCATATCCACTTCCGTCAGAAGAGGGAAGCCTTGTAGGAGGAGCGATGGACCTGGTAGAGGAAGAGTTAGTCTGAAGAGGAGAAGGAGAGTCGGCAGGAGCAATAGACCTTTCAGGTGAATGATTACTTTCAGAAAAATTAGAATATGAAGAACCAGAAGACCGCCTGCGAGGAACACCAGGAATAGGGTCGCCATTAGGTAAGCAATCAAATTGTGAACTGAACTCTGTAACATGAAAGAGGGGATTATCATTTTTTAAAGTATTTATATATTTCATGAGCCCTTTGAGGCAGTATTTTGAGGTCAGTTAATATAAAAGTAATCGAAACGGTTTCTCGGTTTTTTAAATGGCACTGCTTTACACTTAAATATAAACTCCTATCTTTATAGTTAAAATTAAACCAGCCATTGCCATGCGCTATCACTTTTCAACACATAATCTTTCATGAAAACAAATAGATTCACCTATAGCGCCGATCTCATACTTTGATGTGAGAAGAGAATTAAGTAACTTTATCTGCAGGGAGAAGAGTCTTCAGTCGTAAAGTAGATGGGACGCCAAGAGATTTTTTGCCTCACATTAATACCATTGATGCTTATAGTTGAGATGAATTTATCAGGATACCATAGGAAGAGAAAAATGCAGCTAGTGCGTCAGTTAGTATTCATGTATAGAATTCCATACACTGAATGTTATTTTCCTAAAAGCTTCAGCTTCGGCCTTTTGTTCAAACGTTCTTTGAATATTTGAACTGTTCTGCCTTATCTAGACTTATATTTCGTCTAAAATGGAGACTAAGAATCTTCCATGTAAATGTCCAATTTATTTTGGCACGCAATCCCGAATTGTAATTTGCTTTCAACGCTTGGGATTACCTCATTATTTATGTTTCTGAGACGTAGTTAGCACCTTATCACCTATCCAGTTTTGTTGACCTTGACAATTATTTTCTATTTTTTGCGGACAGAGATGAGCGAAAAAAGGCGTTATCAGTTCAATAAAGCCTCGGATGCTAATTACAAAGCTAATGTGTTAGTAGCTGTAACTTATAGGCCTTTAAATTACGCTGGACTTTAACAATAATTAGGTATTTTCAATGACCACATGATAGTTGCTGATATACTAAAGCTAGACTCCTACAATCCTACACTCATCCACATGGCATCTCCCTTAAATCACGATCTTATTAATGTTCATTACTTATAATCAGCAATTGAATAAGTCTGAAAGTCAAATATTTAATTTCAGCGTTTGATAAGATTGCGCCTCTGAGTGGAAAAAACTATACAAAACAGGAACAAACACGAAAATATTTGGCACTTTTTGAGACGATTATCTTTTATCCCGCCTAAGCACGAATCGACTCTTCATTATTTTTCTTTCAATAAATAACTTGAAGTTTTTCTTATCTTCGCCGCCCAGTAATCACTCTCTACAATTAATTCTCTGAACTTAACCTTCAACTATACTGATATCTTTTTCTCAGAAATAACACCTGAAGTTCTTCTACAGAAACTTATGAAAAACAAGTCGCATGCTCTTGGATTTGATGAGATTGTCATCAAAAGGATTCGACTTGCTCTTCCTCTAATTTTCCCAATACTGCTTAATTTTTATAACTTTTCCCTACAAGTAGTGATTATCCCAGATGTTGGATAAGAAGGATTAGTATTTTGATACTAATAAGTTGACAGATTCTTTGCAATCGGGATTTCGGGCAAAATACAGCACATTAGCGGGTTCCATAAAGGTGACCACTGACTTTAAAATCGTTCGTGATAGGAAGGAGATGACTATAGTGGTTTCATTTCATTTTTATAAAGCGTGTGACTTAGTTAATAATAAAAGTTAAATGTATCCAGCACTGTAATTTAGTGATTTAAATCACGCTTAGCCTATCGAACCCTACAAGTAGTCAATAGCACAGCCGAACGCAGGGGCGCCAGTCTCGGGCGGGAGGGGGGCAGGTTAGGTGGCCGACGGATCTGTTGCAATTAGGGGGGGGGATCATTGTGGCAAATTAAACACGGTATTGGAATCACGAAATTCAAATACGTGTATTGGTTCACGACATTCATATATTTCACGACATTCATTAAATTCATAAAATTCACGGAATTCACCAAAGTGAATTCACAAAGAATAAACAGAATTCACGGGGTTCACGGAATTAAAGCAATTCGCCGAATTTATGGAATTCAAGGAGTCCATGGAATTCAAGAAATTCCACAAAGTTGTTAAACTTTCAACCAAGTACTTACATTTCATAAAAATAGGCCTCGATGTAGGTCTCCATATGTCAGACTACAAATTTAAGATTTTATAAAAAATCCTTTCCCTAATTGATCATCCACTCCTAAACTATTTGATTTTCTATTTTAAAAGTTTTTTTCACAAGTAAGGCGTAAATTATAGAGAATTGGGTGAAAGGAATTATTTTCAATCGAACGATTTCGAATATGACATAATAATGCTGCAATTTAGATACACTTGAAATATTATAAACATTATTATATTTACCAAAAAAATTAGTGAATCCCAATATTATAAAAAAGAGAATTCGAATCAACGTATCCATTTTGTTGAAATAAAGGAAACGCACGTATCAGAAATTTTGATAAGACTGTAAAAAATAAATATTCTTTAAAATGGGACCGCGTTCAAATACTTATCCTTATCTTATTCTTTATGCTAGTATGTTTGTATTACATAATTTATCTGATAAGTTTTATGATCGCCAACCACTAAAACGAAATTTTCACAAGAAAGAACAAAACTAAATACTTATGTAATTTACAAAACGAAATTATAAATTTTCAATCGTTTAGTGAACCGGAAAATACTTAAGCTAGCCTAGCTCCTAAACATGGAATTATGAAATCCAATAATTAAATTGCACAAAACTACTATAAGGTGAGAGATTCATTCATTATGATACAATATTGTTAAAAAAGGGACAGTATGCTTTGCTTTCCTAGTCTTAGAACTAATTAATTAGTTTTGCCCGATTCGATATCTTCGAATAGCTAGACCAAAGCCGCTGTGATTCCCTAATTCTGTAAAAGAGATCTCCAGAGCAAGAGATTGAGTTCGCTACAAATGGCGTAGGACTAATTCCTCATCTAGTAGGGCTATTTTTGTCTACCTTCAGAACGTAGCCATGTATGCTCTAAGAAGCGATTTAATGGTATATTTCTCGTCATTCCCGGTTCAAGCGGGGGTATGGTCTGAACAGAAATATCATTCATGGGACAAATTAATACCAGGCTTCTATTCTTTCTCATTCGCTCCTCTAGCACCTTTCAACTTCTTTATCCATTCTTCCTCTAATCTCATCTTTCTATTAATTGTCTTTTCCTCTCCTTTTTTTTAATTCTTCATAGTTTACTCCAGTCCTGTCTTCTATATCACTACAATTAAAGAACTCCCTCCTTTCTCAATCACGTCTCAAGTTTCCATGCCCTCTTTCCCGCTACAGTAGCTAATTTATCCTGTTGCGCTTCCTCTCTCACCATATATCCTGGCGTCTTGCAGTATAGCTCTGCTCCATAAACTAATACTGGCCATACGATTGTTTTAAATAACCATATTCTCCTTTTCCGATTTTTTTAACCTTCTGTTTCCTATTTCCCACATCTGTTTCATTACCCCTGCGGCTTTTTTAACCTTTCTCTCATGTAAACTCTATGATCTTGATTCGTTTGCAAGCTAGATCCCAAATATTTCAACTGTTTTACTTCTGCTAACGCTCTATATTTACGTTTAAAACAAACCATCCCAACTCCTCTAATCTCTTTAAAAACTTCCTTCCCTCTCAGTTCAGAACCTTATCTTTGGATTGCCTTACTCTCTCGTCTCCCTATTTCCTTCCTCCACTATCTCCTGTTCTTCCATCGAAATCCCCACAAATTTTGAGTCTAATGTCTTCTTTACTTTACCCTACCACTATCTTATAATTCTCTTCTCCCATCTCTTTACCTCTTTTACTATTAATCCTTCTTTTTGTACTTTCCACTCTTTTTTATTTTTCCCTATTATACATTTGTTCCTTACTCCCATCACTATTGCTCGCATTGTTGTGCTCTTTTTATTATTCCTTTTGGTATTTTGAACTTCCCCTTACTCTACCCATTCCTTTTTGATCTAGCCGCGTTTCCATCAGTATTACTTCATCCTATTTTGTCAAATTTCTTTAAAAATCCTGAACCTTTCTTTCCAATCCTGCTATATTCCAGCAAAATTGCCTCCATTCTTCCCTAAATTCGTTTCTCGTCTCTTTTTGCTTTTTACTATTTTTTATTTTCCTACCTCTTGTTCTTTTCTCTCATAGTTTACCGGCACCCCATTTCTTACTGTCTCTTTCCTTTCTTGATCCTTAACCCACCATAGTCCGTCTGTCTTTATTCTCCCATTTCGTGAAGGGAATGAGCCGAATAACGTTAGTTTCTTAAGTCCACATCAACTTCCATCAACAGAGAGAAGGACTATAAGGGGAGAAATAGACAATGAATAACCTTTTCCTCTTGAACTATTATTTAAGAAACATTTAAAACTTGAAATCTAAATAGGATGGGCGCTTTAGATCTAGCTTTGAACAATTTAATTATTAGAAGTAATTCTCAAAAATAACATATAAAATTGTAATTCGTTTATTGAACCGAAAAATCTTTAACTCAGCTCAGTCTCTTATTCTATATAATATTAGAGGAGGTGGCTCTTTGAAATCATAATTAATTTGAACCTAAAGGAAATACAATAATCAAATAAAATAAAGAGCTCCAAGAATTGAGTTGGACAACTTTATTAAATAGAGAAGGGATGATTTTTATTAATACAATTTTAGTTTTATTTGTTACATTTTTATTTCGAGTAATTTTGATTCAACTTAGCATCACAAATATCTTACACTAGAACCTGGGATTGGTTACTTTGGATTTACTATATTTCTAGAACAGATTAGCTCGCAGTTTCGTGGTGAGAGAGGAGTCCACCGCGTCGAAAGAGGCCTGTTTAACAATGCTTTATCACCAGCGAGCAAGCAAAAAGGCGCAGTGCGCGTGCATTCGCGCGTGGATATTGCGTAATTTTAGATATTTCACTTCAGAATAGTTCGCACGGCGCTGCCTGTTTACTCTTGGAGGCCCTGATGATTGCCTTAAGGCCAATGCGAGCCATGCCTCAACCAGTGAATGAAATCCAGGTTCCAGTTTATTTTATTTTTACATTTTTCTTAATCAATTGCGTAGAGGATTGTCGCTTATAATCCTCACTTCAAAACAGCCTAAGATTGAGCGACGGGGACCTACTGGAGTGTCACTGACTTCACTTTCGGTCAAAGGGGTAAGCCTGCGACTTGCCATGTTCAATTTCACCCGTTTTTTATTGCGATTACGAGTCCACATATAGATTCCAGCAAAAGCATCATTACTCTCCAATATTGCAAAGACATCACCATCAGATGATGATAACACAGTTTGCTCTTGGTTTGGTATTGGACCTTGTCTCATCATAATTACCTTGTTGACAGGAAAAGTGTATCTTCGAAGTTCTAGTATCCGTTGCGGATTCTTAAAGGGGATTAGCCGAATAAATCTTAGTTCTACACTTCCAATTACATTTTCGCTATCAGCTGGGAGCCTTACAGAAGGATCCGTGGGTCTGGCAGAAGGAGCATTGGACCTGGCACGAAAAGGAGAGTTGGCAGGAGGAGACCGTGACCTCGCTCGAGAAGGACCGTCGGCAGGCTGAAGAGACCTCTCAGGTAAATTATTTCTATCAACAACATTATACGAAGAAGAACCAGAAGGTCGGCTGCGAATAACTCCAGGAATGGGTTCTCCATTGGGTAAGCATTCAAATTGTGAACTGAACTCTGTAATATAAAAGAGGGGATTACCACTTTCTTAAGTGTCTTCATGAAAAAAAATTTAACTTTTCTGGTTAAAAATTTAATTGTCATGTATACAGTTATTTTGCATTTTTTCGGGTAAAATACAAGGAGATTGGTGTGTGGGGGACACTAGAAATTATGACGTGAAAACTATTCTTTAAACATTTTTTAAGAAGCGCTTAATCTTTAATAGACTAAAAGTTAATGATAAATATTTATTTTTATTCAAAACCTTTAAGAAAATAGTTTGACGTCATTTGTGCCGCTTCGTATTTATCAGTGGTTACGTGAATTACCTGGCAATCTTAGAACGTTGTTTAGGTTTGGTGAAGTGTTATTGGTGTCTTAGTTTGTGTCAAAGTGCTCTCTGTCTGCTTTTTTAATCAGAAGAAATTTTATTTATAAAGTTTTGTGAGTGGACACAAGTGCTGGCTAAGATGATGGCCTATGTTGCTGGCCGTAGATCAATAACGAGAGGGACAAACACGATTGCTTATGACAAGTATAAGACTCTGTATCATTTTGATTGTCTAAACTTGCCTTTCAATGAATTTGAAGATAACAAAAACTTTCTGGAATTTTGCAAATGTTCTAAATGCACCTTGACTATTAGAAATGACAGCTCTCTGCGCAGATATTCTTCAAAACCACCTATTAGAGAAAACAACGCAGGAGCGTTTACAGCTTCATTGGATCCTGCTTTTGAAACTACGATCCTCATAGCGAGATCAAAAGGATAAGAAGTCAAATTTAGCAAAATCTTTACAAAGTTTGATGCTTAGGAACCCAAGAAAATAGTCTTAATTCAAGATTTCGAAAGATTAATCTAGGAAATAAAAGAGGACATCAAACAAAAATCTTCGCGTAGAACTGTATTGGGGGAAACTACATCTAGAAATGTCACTGATGCTATAGATCTTTAAGGCTCTGTAAGATCCGTAGAGAGAAAAGATCCACTGTTTAAGTCTCAAGCATTTTAGATACATTCAGGCATAGCTAACAAAACCTTTAGCTAACAAATCTCTGCATAATTTGCTTCCACGTATCGCGGTAGTAACAATTAAAGCAGCAATCGCCATGCGCATCTATAGCGACGATCTCAAACTTTGATGGGAGAACAGGATCAAGTACCCGTACAGTGCAGGTGAAAAGGTTTTCGGTCGTAAAGCAGATGGGGCAATAATAATTTTTTTGGCTGACATTACTATAAATTGATATTTCTGGCACTGTCTGAGCAAGAGTTGAAGTGAAAAACGAATTAAAATTAATTTGTTAAAAAATCCAGTTTTTTTCCTAAATTAAAAAACTAAAAAAGCTAAAACTTTTTGCATGGCGAAAAAAGCGCAATCAGATTCTACGTATAAATATCGTCTTTCAAAATTAAAATTCGAAAATTTTTTCGAAAGCTTCAGTGCCCTTGCCAGTTGCCTGAATTTACATTTATACTATTCATACCGTATTTTCTAACATGCAGTACCTATGCTATATTTTATTTGTATAATGATTTGATATATTATGTGATTTGATGCACGAATTTATGTGTGTGCTATTTTTTGAGATGACAGTAAACCATTACAGCACATAATTGACTCAAATCAAAACAGAAGACGTAGACTCTCGAAATCAAATAACAGATGAAACAGACGTTCAAAAATACACATTTACAACTCAGACAGAGATTACGAATCAGATAATTACAAAAATAACCAAACAATTCAACCAACTTATTTTCCTTTTGGCATGATGTAAATGCCGTTTCTTGAAGAACCGGAAAGATTTAAAAGGAGTTATAAAATAAACGATTGCGATATTCTATACAATTTCAACGCACTTGGATGGATGATACAAAATATTGGTGCGAAATAAATAAGAATTCCTGGAGATGCTTTGTTGGAACCAAAAAAAAATAAGACATCCACTCGTGTTTGGCGGAAATTAGAAAACTTTTTACCAAGCTATGCCCGAGACAAAGCCACTATGGGAATTACGTAGAGATTACGAAAACGACAGGATAGAGTATAAGATGTATATAAAAAGTAACGATTTCGAGACTTTCGAAGACTCTACAAATTACTGAACCTAAAATTGAGGAAAAAAGTAAACAAAAGCGTAATAAGGGTAACGGGGATAAAAATAAGTCCAAAAAGAATAAAGATTTAAGGCAGAATAAAAATGTCCAAAATGATAACCAAAACAGAAACCAGAACCAAAATAATCAGGTTAAGAAACCATACAAAATTCGATTTTCTTTACACCATTTGGATTTCCATTCCTACCTTTTCCAAATCACTATCAACAAAATCTTAGATTCAACTTCAGACCTACATTCTCACCTGGTTTCCAATCAAATTTTCAACTTAGATTCCAACCAAATTACCAACCTAGATTCGCAAACAATAAACTCAGATCGGCTTACAACCCCTATCACCACATGTAGTTATTATAGTCACTATAGGAAATAACAACATCGAAAAAAATCCCAGAAATCGAATTCAGGAAGTGAAAATCGTAAACCGGGTAACAATACCAACAGAGACTCTCGAAACAAAACAAGTTGACAACTCAGACAATAACAGTACATAATAGGGATGGCAAGTTGGGATAGAAAATTCATTGTACATTTTGTCGAAAAAGAAGAACTGATGAACCGATTACTTGAAAAAAGAAATGAGATTGGGGATTAGAAAAAAAAGTCATTTTAAAAAATAAAAGATCTTTTAACTTCAGCACCAATATCAACCTGCCCAGATTTTACGCAACCTTTCCAACTCGAAACCGACGCGACTAACATGGAGTTAGAAGTCGTAATTACGCAAAAAATCGACGGCGTAAATTACGTAATCTATTACGCGAGTAGAAGCTTAAACTTTGCAGAATCTTAAAAGGAAAAACCTAAATATTAACCTCAAGCTAACCTAACAGAATGTTATAATAGAACAATGAAATAAATTAGCAAAAAATATTTATAAAACGATGCATTCACCTGGGATGGACACATAGATGAATTGTAGTTCTCAATAAGTACCAGCAAAAACTAGTCGCCCAATATACCCCAGCCTTTTTAAATTTAGGTCGTAAATTAGAAATAATTCCGGCATGCAAAACAAATTTAATATGATGGCGAAATAGAGTTTCGAAGCGTCGATAAATAAAACATCTACCCATCACTTTACAGAATTAAACTTTCAGATAATGGATTTCACGAACAAGAGCTGATACTGCCAGAACCTCATCTTTGCAGATACAGTTACCGAAAATCTTCATAACTGCCAAGCGGAAGTCAATTAACATCTCTACGCCACATCAGAAAACCTCTCAACAATGCCGCTAACAGTGGGCAAGCTTTCGGCTCAGCTATACATACTCTACTTATATTTCTAGAAACTTCTAGAATCTAGGGATACGCAACCCCTACATGAGGAGTTTTGGTCGGTAAAGTGGAAACAAGCATTATCGTAATCTAGGTTCCAGACCTATAATCGATTGTTAATGTCGGTAAATCTTCAATCGACTTTCAAAAAAAAAATACATTTTTCATCAAATAGATTCATTTTGAATAAAATAGTTTGATTTTGACCCAAAAGGATTAATCTCTTTAAAAAATTCAACCAAGTAGTTAAATTTTATACATTTAGACGTCGATGTGGGTTTCCATATGTCAGACTACAATATTTGAGATTTTAGAGAAAAAAAGTTATTTTCGAATAAAAGATTCTTAATAGGAGCTGCAGTTAAAAATACGCCTAAAAAATTAAGGATATTATTATATTTACCAACAAAATGGGTGAAAATCAATAATATGAAACAGAGAAGGTCAATCAACGTATTCATTCTCGTGAAATAAAGCAAACTCACGTATTACGAATTTCGATAAGACTGTAACAAATTAATATCCTTCCAAACTTTATTTGGTTGAAATGCTCATCACTATCTTATTATTTATGCTACACTGTTTATATCATATCATTCTTTTGATAACATTGTAACATTGTCTGGACTGGAGCTTATCCCCACCACTATATCACGAGATTTCTACTACAGATGATGCGGCCACGTACATATGTGTCTAGCTTTTGTTTGAAAACATATCTGGAGATAAATTTATGTAAAAAGGAGATTTCTGACGTTATTTCAAGCAATTATTAAATTTTTATTCTCTGAAAAGAGATCTTCTAACAACTGGATCAATAGTTTTGGTTACTATTATTTACACTGATTACATATCTTAGCCTGGGACATCATTTTATTCCATTGAATAAATCGTACATTTTCATCTCTTCCAAACGAGAATTTTTAATGCTTATGAAGATTAAAGCCTTATCAGTTACGCAGCATAATGACAAAGAGAGATACTTTTAAATTTATAGATATTAATAAGAACATATCGCAAAAAGACATAATGATATATACGTGACGTTGTGAAGAGTGAGATGAAACATAGGATACAAGATGATTCTCTTAAGTTTTGGAATTTATCGCAACTCAACAACAACAGGAATGCGCATGGATTCATTGTAGACCTTCTTTTCTCTAATGTTACTAATCTTGAAATAAAAATAGATGCCGAAACGCTCTTACCCATTGACAGTTACCATCCTCCACTTTCCTTCGACCTGAGTATAAATAGGATCACTGAAGAAATATACAAACATAATGATTTTAATATTACTCGTTATGATTTTAAGTCTGCAAATAATAATGCGTTCAACAACTTTCTATGTGAGGTTGACTGGAGAAATCTTTTTGAAAACACTGAAGTTGATGCTGCACTAAAAATTATAAAATTTACCAGATACCCTCCGCGGTACACTAGTGACTTTAAATACCTTACCATAGCAAAGAAAGAGGCCCACTTGGCTTATAAGAGATCTAGTACCTTGACAGCTTATCAGAAATTTTCACAACTTAGGGCTCAATGTAAAACAATGTCTAACACGTGTTACCCTAATTTTATAATAAGATGTGAAAATTCCATTATTGAGAATCCTAAGTCCTAAGATTTCTCAAAAGCGTTTGACACAGTCGATCATAACATTCTAGCGGCGAAACTCGGATCCTTGGGAATCGGATTTCATTTTCTTTCATGGATTTCAAGTTACTTGAATCGCAGATTTCAATCCGTTCGAGTTTAAGATAAATACACCAACGCATTCCACGCAACATCTGGTGTGCCGCAGGGGTTGCATCTTGGGCCGCTCCTTTTTGTCCTTCTGATCAATGATGTTGGAGCTGTTGAGTGGGACGATGGCCGTGGGGGCTGAAGCGCAGGCTTTGGACCCACTCTGTCGGCTTGCGGGTTCGATTCCCGCCTCACACTCTGGAAGAGCCTCAGTGGCCCATGCGGTGAACACTAGCCTAGCAATGGAGTTGTTCATTTTCGGAGAGTCGTAGGACCGGTAACTCTAGAGAAAAAGGTTCTCTAAGTTCCTAAGGCTGTTGCTCTTGGTGGTTCGGAACCCACCTTAAACTGTAGGTCCCCCTCCCACCACCGATTACAGGATTGGTGCATTCTAAATAGGCTGCGGTTTAACATTAAAAATGTTTAATAATATCCTTTACGCGAAATAAAGTTACGATAAGGCAGAAGTATATAATTCGTGATTGATTAGGTGGAAAAGAAAAAAGGTTTATTTAGGTGTTGAAACACTCGTTACAACGTAAGTATGAAAAGGATATCATCTAATAATCTAGTTCTTAACAACGAAATATGTCCGAAATCGAACAGTTTTTTTCTGCACTGGTTTTACGCTTTTGATTCTACTATATTTTATTATTTTTCCGTTTTTACTACTATTAATTCTCTTTCTATATTTCCTATTTTTGATTCGGTATCGACAGGTATAATGCATACAAGCGGTGTTTTTGAATCACCGTAAATGTGAGATTTGCAAAAATTGCAATAAACAAAAATTTTCTCTGGTAAACCATGCGCCAGACTTTGAGGGTAATTAGCATAATGAAGATTATCTGATATTAATTGCTGTGGTAGAAAACCAAGCATACGAGATACTTTTTCACTGATTGTAGAAAATCACGTCCTTTATCTTACAAGCTTCTTTATAAATTTTTTAAACTTTGATGTAAGAAATTATTCCTACGTGTTGTCGAGCAATCAGTGTTGGGTTTATCGTTCAAACAACGTCGTGTACGTGACGGTAAATGTTACGTCGAAACTCAGAGATAATAGAGCTTAAACATTTACCACTCAGCATACTTACTCTGTATTTATGTCTGAAAGCATTGTAATTAAGCCTAGACAACTCGGCGTTCTCTTTAAAAAACTAAGAAAGCGAGTTTTTAACAAGTAAATCTTCAACGTAAATTTTGGCTTCATTAATTTTTCTCATATACGGCTATTGCTCGATTTGGTGTAATTGATCGTTATTCATTGTACATTTTCTAAATCGGTTGCGGGTATTCAGGAATTGAATTTATCAGAATATTCTATCCACTTGAAAATTAATGTTTTTTTAGAACCCTTCCTCCTACTACATCTATATTCTCATCATCCAGATCTTGCAACTCGTAAACATACACTACCGTCGGAAATGGTCATATTTGATATATTTTATATATTATCATTTATTCCTCTCCACGCACTGCATTCAGCAGTTTTTGAATAACCGCGTAAGAGGCTTCAGGGGATGGGAAAAAATATATTTCTTCTAACAAGCTAATGGTTTTAAAAACTATTTTTTCCACTGACGGGTACTTCTTGTCGCCCGTTGAGATTCAGCCGAGTCGTTGCTTCGAGGTGTTGCACGCTTCCTGCTTCTACGTGGAGTGTCAGTGAGCCACTTTAATACCTTGTTAGCACCAATGTCATAAAGTCCAGACGATAGTTTGGGAGTACGCCTACTGCGTTTACTGCTTTTAATGAGATGTACCTTTTTAATTTGGTAAATAAAACTATTTTAATAGGTTTAAATATAATCCTGATCGCTTTTATTTATCATCACAATCCTTTAGCAAATGAATTTTATTATTCAAATTTAAAAATGAAAATAATTACATTAATATTTCGTTTTAAATCATTAAAATATAATCGTAGATTTTAATTACTAGGTATGACGCTACATACCTTCATTTTCCCTTAAATTTATCTCTAGACATGTATGCAAATAAAATCCATTTTCCCTTAAATTTATCTCTAGACATGTGTGCAAATAAAATCAAGACATCCATGCACCTGCTCGCATCTGCTGCAGTTATCAAAGAGGGGGCATATTTACAAGAGGGCTAACGTCTCTCATGTGGTCCGCATACCCCCCACCCTGGATACGCTTCCCTGACATCGAGATGTAGTGGTAGGGGTAGGCGTCAGCCGAGACAGACGGCTGAGAAGTGGGAGTAGACGGTGGCGGTTGCTCCATACTTGTACCTTACATTATATTATATTTTTACATTTTTCAAAAAATAATCGTATTGAGGATCCTGTTTTACATGCAGTACCGTATAACAACCTGTGATTTTATGGCGTTCACCTACTTGAATGTCGCCAACTTCTTCGGGGGTCATTGCGATAACAGCGCCTCTTGCCCTGTTTACTTTCTCACGTTTTCTACTGCCTTAGCTCCTTATATAGATTCCAGCAAGAACTAGATGACTCTCTATCATTGCAAAGACATCACCATCAGTTGATGATAATATAATTTGTTTTTCGATTGAAATTCAACCTTTTATCACTAGAATTGCCTTGTCGGCAGGAAAAGTGTATCTTCGAAGTTCTATGTGTACGGTGCACATTCGTGAAGGGGATGAGCCGAATAAATGTTAGTTCTTAAAGTTCATATCCACTTCAGTCAGAAAAAGGAAGTCTTATAGAAGGAGCCATGGATCTGGCAGAAAGAGACCGGAACCTGGCACGAAGAGTAGGCTCGGCAGGAGTAGACCTGGCGCTGACGCGAAGAGGAGGCGCAGCAGATGGAGACCTGATCCTGGCACGAAAAAAAGACTCTGCAGGAGGGGAGTTGTTCCTGGCAGTAAATAGAGAGTCAGCAGGATCAAGAGACCTCTCAGGTGAATGATTTCTTTAATTTAATTTAATTTCTTTTTCTAGAAAAACGATATGATGAAGAATCAGAAGATCGCCTACGAGGAATACCAGGAATTCAGGATTGCACGGTCACGAGTAACTCGAAGTTTTATACGTATAATAAGTAATTTACATATTATACGTAAAAAATGTAATTAATGTAACAAATTGGCCAGCTGGAAAGGAGGGCGGGGGAAAAGAGCATAATACAAACTCACTTTTTCCGGAATGCAGATTAACTGAATTGTCTTTTTATAAAATTTACGAAATGAGTAAATCAAAAGGTGGAAGTGCAAAGGGACAAAAAATCGCTTGGGAAATACTGAAGTTTGAGCGGCTGAAAGTTGAAAATCAAGCAGTTTCAAAATGTTCAATTTGCAAAAATATTTAAAAAAATACTACTACTATACTAAAAAAATACTAGGCAACTGATCTGTTCTAGCATTTCTGATATGTGAAAACGGACACCTTAACGAAAGTTTCTCATTATTTAAGACGTAATGCCTGACCTTGTCTTACTTTACTAACTGGCGGCAATATAGGTGCTTGTTTCATCGACTAAAGGTTTTGCAAATTTATTTTTTATCGTCTATCAATAATGTAGGGCCCTACCCTATGATCAATTGTTAATGTATGTTTTTACTATGTATCCGATTAATGGCAGTTATGAAAGGACCTACTTTACCGACTGTTTGCATATTTGCATATTTTCATCTAAAAAGTATAAATCTTCATTTAAAAAAAGGCTAATTAAATTTTCAGTCGAAAAGATTAATCTTAAATAAAAAGAAAATGAATCTTGAATCAAATAGTTAAGCGTTTACCAAAAAAGGTCTAACTAAATCGATAAATCTGTAAAGAGAAATTTTAATTTTAATTTTCAACAAAAAAGGTGAATTTTTCATCAGGAAGATAATTTTCTACCATAAAGACGAATGACCAATACAATACAAAAACTTTTAATAAAATTGACAGATTTAGAAGACAAAGAAAAGAATTAACTACAAATCAGTTCAATTTTGAACCAAAAATATGAGTTTTCAAATAAAACGTTAATTCTATACCAAAGACTTAAATTTTCCAATAAATGATTATCTAACGAAACATATAAATTTACTTTTTAAAAGTGAAATTGCCTCAACAAAATTTAACTTTCTACCAAATCGTTGAATTTTAAGGCAAAAGGAGGAATTCTTTCATTTGAAAGATATGTTGCTTGAGATTTTTCAGTCTGAAGGAGTATAAATTAAATAAAGATTAAAAAAATTACAGCTTTATTTGCGATTGTCTAATCGCCTTCAAAACTCGTCAGTGATTGTCAGAGCCGCTCACTGTAACATTCAAGATAATATTCGAGGATAATATATACAAATTTGATATCAGTTTTGAAGAATTGCGTAACTACTTTTTTCATGACACTGCCTAATGTAATATAAATACCTTAGAAGTATAATCTGAACGTCTTTATTATATGAGATAGCGACTATAGAAAATATGGCCCTCAGGCCAAAAATCACGAACGTGATATAAATATTCTTCAAAAACAGGTTAAGCAACCACAGCAAAAACCCACTCAAAGCAGTCGCAATAAATTCAAATTAAAATTACTCCTAGTTTGATAAATCACACCTATGGCCACTCATCACAACCCTAATATAAATATATTTAATATGAAAATGTATCGTATGAATTTATTAATGTAATAATCAGTCTGTTTTCTGCTTGAAAAAAATGAGAGTCGTTTATGCTTTGGTCTTCGCCTTCTCAATCGTCCTCAATTCTATTGGTGAACATAATATTATTATTGCTATTTCTTCCAAACGCTGTATTGCAAATATTACACACAATTTATATTACAGCTTTTCGCTGGAAATTAAAGGTTAACAAAAGTTTAATGTAAAACTATAGCGAGCTAGTTAAAGTAGAACATACTAAGTTTGACCAGAAATTATTTGACCTTGTGATTTAGCTTTATACCTAGTTGTGCTATTCTCAAATATAGGTTCACTAAGACCCGTCAGATCGCCGAGGAAAGTTGTTGTCAAATATGTTGTTAAAGTCCTCTTTTACAGGGAGTGAACTATGTATTAGGGTGGGCAGAAAAATCGAAATATGGGAAATGTTAGTTTGACCTACCGGCAAAAGTTGCTATTTGTCATCAAAAGTAAGTGGTTTCAAGGATTTTGAAATCAAAAAATTTTCTACGGTTCCTATAATTTAAAATAAGTCAAAAAACGTAAAAAAGTGAAGATTTCGTGGATTAACTCTTGTAGTTTTTGTCCTAGCGAAAAAAGTGTATGAAAAAAATTTCAGATCTTGATGAAACACATCTTTATTATGTTGACTATTTTTCAATCAGAATGATAGTTTACGAAAAAAATTTAGAAACCGACAAAAAATTCCGAAAAATATTCGACTAGATTGAAAGTTTTGAGTTTCAGGCGAAGGTATTTTTAGGTAATTGGATTGAATATTTCTAATC
>JAAAKG020195634.1:0-24123 GCA_010014905.2 Druon quercuslanigerum
CATTTTTGTATGAAATCTCACTAACTTATTTGAAAATTCAGACACTTTTGTGTATGAATTTTCAAACACATTTGTTTACACATTAAAACACATTAAAACACATTAAAAATTAAAAATTATTCTATTTCACAAAGTAAAAGTTGATCACTTGCAAATTTAGAACGGTTAGAATAGATTTTTCGCCATTTGAATTGCTGAAAATTGATCAAATATCATAATTGTGGTTTAAAAATGTTAGTCTCATAATTAAAATCTTAAAAATTAAAAATGGAAAAATACCTGAAAACTAGTGAATAAGGAATAATGTCGTAACATTTTAAAATTAGATTTTCAATTTACCAAGCCCCTTTCCAAGCTAATCTGCCAGGGAAAAAATGCGGTAAAAATAAAACCATGCAAAGCTATATAATCAAAATCGAATTTTTTTAAATTTAATGAAGTTCCAAAGTGTACACTTGAAATTTAATTCCGCTCAATTTTTTTTTACGTGATTGAACTGTAGAATTTAAACTTACAATCATATTAATATTGTTTTATGTTTTTATCTCATTAATTGACAACGCAATACTTCTCGCGCGCTATAGCACAGTTCATAATACTTTTATTTTTAAAGGTCTCAAAAATGTAAAAATATTTAAAAATATTTGAATGGGATTCTAACAATTTCAAGTAATTTGAACATGTGCATAAAATTATGAGATATTTCAAATGATTTGAAGGGATTAAAAAAAAAATTTAGGGTACTTCACGGGCATTTAAAATTTTTCAATTTGTTATATCGGATTTTAACAAATTTGGTATTTCAAATTATTATAAGGGATTTCATCGAGGTTCACAAACATGTTCAAACAGTTAAAACCATTTTTATGAACAGATATAAAAAATTGACACCTTCTCTGAATATGTTGAACTATTTCATTTAAATCGGAAATCAACATAAACGCTTAACTAATAATTCATGCAGTTAAGAAAACATTAAAATTTTGTCGTAAAAAGTGTTTAAACAAATGGAAAATAAAAAAATAGACTGTTCTGCCTTATTCGAATGAATTGTAACATCTCAACGCTAAAACATTATTCAAACAATTAAAAATAAAGTAAATCGATAGCACCGATTTTTCATTTAAAGAAATTAGTTCAGGTTAATCAGAGAAGGTGTACATTTTTTATGTTTTTTTAACAGACAAATTTTCGAGCAAATGTTAATGGATTAAACAATCAATAATTATCAAAAAGACATTGAAGTATTTAATTTAATCATTATAAATTATTTGTAAAAAAAAAGCATAGAAAAAAGTCATATTTACGACCAATATGCCGCAAAATACTTCATCCTTGTTCAGATGAACCCATAAACGTTATCTGATTGAAAAAATAGGCATTTTCATTTTGTCAACTCTCAAAATAAGGTTTTAGCCCAAAATGATTTCAAATTTTCGTTCTTTTTTTGGACCACCCTATTACTGACAAACATAACTTCTACCATACATTCGATTGTTGCCTATTTAATCCTAAATCAAACATATTATTCTATACTTAATTAATAAAATTCTTTTGAGACTAAAAAAATAGTATTAGAGTTTTTGCATAAGACTTCTTTTCACTTAGTTTCGTACTTCCCAATTTCTATGACCAAGTTTAAATTGCTAATTAAGAACCGAGTCCAACTTCACAATTCAACAATCAAAATCGCTGTTGCGCAAAACCCAAAGTGCTGACAACAGATTTCTCGCTTTGCCTCGAACCCAAGTACAACTTCCAGTTTTCTGAAGTTCGAATAGGGCACTCTCGGTAGCATCGTTAACCACCTACGTTTTCGAAAATTGGCTTCATCTTGTTCCCATAAAGCCGATCCTGAGCCTATTCTTCAGCACTTTTTTCCTTTTTGTATTCCTTTTTTTCACTCTCACTTTCTCACTATTTCCTCTCCTTTTCTTTTTCTCCCTCCAGGTTTTTCACGCCACTAAACGTTAAGTTTCCTCGCACGAGAAGAGTGCGGTTGCTGAATTTATGCTTCATTCGTACCCGTTAGGTATACACGTGGCCACCCAGGAAACGAGTGGAGTGTAAGTTATGGTGCTCTTGAATGCTACACCACGCTTATTTATTGTTCTAGAGCAACGACTGCACTAGCTGTGTATGAACACATCTCGTTTCTTTCTTTTTTTAAGCTTCCTTTTTTCTTTTTATCTTGTCTTTTTTCCCTGGTCGTGCGAGAAGTTTAATTTAAAAAACGCATCCACCTCTGCGTCTTTCTATTCACGTATCGCGAGACATCCTGAAAAGAAGGACTTAAACTGCGTGGGGGTGTCTTCTCTTTTCAATTCATTTTCGAGAGATGTAGAACTTTTGCAATCAATTTACCTAAATGATCGCTATTTCAAATTAAAATATTGAATAAGTAACTTTTACCAGGAATCATTTAGAGGTGACCCCATGGAGTATAACAACTCTGACCTAATAACAACGCGTTAGAAAATCCCATTAAAAACAGCAAAATAGTAAGTTGTTTCTCTGATTTAAAGATATAATTAAGAAATTGGAGAATGATAAGGCTGTTTGGTATGGATGGGATTATCGCTGAAATGCTTAAGAGTGGTCAGATGTATTTTTCTTCAAGGATAAGCGATTTAATGTATATGTGTGCTAAGCAAGGGAAACTTAAAATAAGAAAATGTTGTATTTTGCTGGTAAAATGGTACATTTCAATCTTTTCAAAGAACCCATCTGTATAATTAGTTTATTTCATTGTTTCTTATTACAACCGCGCTGTATGATCAGCTGACGATAACTGATATTGACCAGGTTAGAGCATAATTAAAAGATGTATAGTTAGTTTGTTCCATTCCTGTGTCTTCTTGCAATCGAATTGAATGATTAGTTGATGTTAATAGATATTGATCAGATAAGAGTTCAACCAGAAGATGTGTGACTTTGTTACTATGCCAGTTCAAACCAGACTAGACCAGTATATCAACAAACTCCAACATGTTCTAACTAAATGCCTACCTGGAAAATATCAATTAACATCAGCTAATCATATACGATATTTTTAAAAATACTTATTCGCAAAGTCATGGACATAATAAAAGAAAAGAGCTGGGAAGTACAATGTGTGTTTATGCCAGGAAAATGCTGTACTAATCAAATATTTAGCTTAAGATAGATCACAGCAAAAACTGAAATTAAACAAATCTTTTTGTGCATTTATTAATTTGGAAAAACCCTTTAATAAGGTGAATAGAATTTAACTCTAAGAAGTTCTAAAAGAGTATGGAGTCAATGGTGTGCTCATCAAAGCAATGCATGCAATATATGCTACCAGTAAAACAAGTGAAAGCGTAAATGGACAACTGAGTGATTGGCAAGGTAGTAGGCGAGGATGAGTTAAGTATATATTCATTATATTCATGAAAAAATGTCTCAGAATTATTTTATTGGGCGAAGAAGGGTTAAGTGTAGTATGACATAACAAAAAACAATTGAATGTATAATTCTGACCAGTACTGCATCAGCAACAATGAAACATTTTTTTCTACATTTTCTAACAGTAAATTCGCAGTTATAAAAATTCCACACTCTAATAAAATATCTATTCTCCTCACTTTATCGTCTGATGTACAATATTAAATACTAACTAAATAACTAAATAACTACTTTAAGTAAATCGTTTCTAAGTAAGTAACAACATAAATTTAAAAATGTTTAAGCTTTAAATCACCAAATCTTAAAACAAGTGATTGTTGATTTTAATTTATTTAACACCATTATTGTATTTCAACGAAATAAGCATAAAAATTCTATAGATACGAGGAGTCGAACCCCTATCAGCTCACATGGACGGATTTCAAAGCAGATCATTAATCCGCATAAACACACTGATGTCCAGAATAAATACATATAAGACAGAACCTACTCTAATACAATGTTTTCTCTTCAATTTATTTTCTAATTAACTCATGTGGAATCTATTTGGAAATTCCTAAATGCCAAAAGAGAATAATAGAAATAATTAATAAATTGTGTACCCCTCATTAGGGTAATTGCAAAAAAAGTTATTTTTTAAACTGAATATGTACCTTTTGTACCATTTAATTAAATAAATTTCCTAAAAAATTAAGAAGTGGATATGATTTAAAACGTCCTCTGTTAGAGTTTTTTTTATTTTTTGTTGATTTCTTCTTGTTTTTATAATCTCTGGGTCTTGAAAATAAATGTTTTAAATTTTTTACGTTCAAAATTATTCTCTTTTTAAAAACGTAATAATTTCATCTAACTTGTTATACATTTTTCGGTGATAATATGTTGCAATGTGTGCTAATTACTAAACACTATAAGGGTTATTGTCCAATAGAATAGTAAAATTTCCAGTTAAAAAAAATCATTTCCAAGCAAGAAAATTAAATTGCTATCAAAAAAATAAGAATTTCCAACAAAATACATGAGTTGTAAACTTAAGATGTTAGATCTGACACAAAAAATGGAAGTTATATTTCAGCTGAAAAAATAATGTTTAACTAAAAAAATTATTTTTAATAAACTAGTTAAGCTTTCGAGGAAAAAATATAAATTCCCAACAAAAAATGAAACAGTTGATATTTCATACCAGAAATATTTAAATTTTAAACCAAGAACTGTTTAACTGAATAAAAAATATGAATTTTCCACAAAATAGTTAAAACCTCAACTAAGCCAGATTATCTTTTCACCAAACAGTTACACTTTTAAAATGAATATGAAATTTTTTACGGTGAGAGATGAATTTTTAAGCTAAGAAAGCCAAATTTCAATAAAGAAAAAGAAATTTTATCCAAAAGTTAAATTTTCATGCTAAACGAATTAAATTTCTACTATGCAGCTGAATGTTCAAGAAAAAAGTTTATTTGAAATCAAAAAGTAGACGTTTTTTCAGAATAGTTGAAGGATTACTTTTAAAGCAAATTGTTGAAGTTTCAGCAAAATAATAAAGTTTGTCACCACAATAGACTTTCTAGTTCCTATTGTCACAAACTGTCGAAAATGATGGTAAAGTTGGAAAACGGGCCAAATGTGGGGTAGGGGATAAAAAACCCTCGAAAAATGGACTTCGTGAAGTATTGAAGCTCCCAATATGATTTTTCTCAAAACACTAAAAAAAAATTTTCTTGAACCAAAAAGAACCAGAAAATTTGTTTGAATAAACTTATTTTTGTTGATTAAAAAAAATATTTGATTGACCCAACCCCATTTTTTGGTTACATGGACCAAATACACCATCTAACAAAATATTAGGTGAAAACAACCGAAATGTTTAGTTTTGTCGGCCAAAAATTTGGTTGTTCATATAATAACCATATTTTATGGTTAAAACAAGTCAAATTTTGTTGATTTAACTTAATCGTTGTCTAAGGTTTACTGTTTATGTAATTAGCAGAATTATTACGTATCTTCATTCCTTAAGTTTATAAAATCTTATTAGCGGAGGGAGAGGTCCAAAGAACATCTTACAATATCTTACATGGAAAGAGGGTTAAAAATTTGAATGTAAAATAAAGTATTATTTCATTGCCAGTTTCAGATATTACAGTAAGATTCATAAAAAAAAATATTCTCGAGTGGTACTAAAACGATACCAATGATAGGAACCCAGATTCATTTTTTTAAAGTTGAAAATACAACATGAAGAGATTATACACAAAAACCAGGACACAAAGGAAATGACACCAGTAAAAAAGAGATCTCTAGTTTTTACTAGAGAGACTTTTAAGAATTCCCTGAAATGTAGCAACCCTGTCAAATACAGGACTTAAGACTCAGACGAAGGATCTAATTGAGGACCTCAGTCACTTCCGGTTTTAAGAACGAATTAACTAACTATGAATCTAATTGAAACTCGTCCTTTCATCCCCTTTCCTTTTCACTCTCGCAGCCCTCTTGTGCGATTACGCCTGCTCGCATTCTTGTTACACCTTACAACGAGTAACGAGCCTATTAAGTCATCGAGAACTCGAGTTAATTCGCCCGCCTAACGTTCGAACTTTCCCATTACCCTTCATGGGATCCCCAGGCTAATTACCTTTCTGCAACGAGCAGGATTAATACGATCCCTTTTGCACGTTGAGGGTCGGTTCTGCTCGTGAGACAATTTATATCATGCATCATGGATATGCGAGCTTAAATCGTTTTCATACATCACTTGCTACGAGGCGTGGCGTGGCAGCACAACCTAAACTTTTTATCAAATTAAGGTGGTCTTAAAATTCACACCGGGGCACTGGAATTTCCCATATGTATCGTTTCGTCTTAGGTTAAAAATTCACCGGTCTAGACGCAACTGCAAGTAACTGGCTACAATATTGGGGTTTATTGCATTTTTAATGTCTTTGGGAGCCTCTTGAGATTTTTCACGAGGGAAGATCCTTGTAATTTAAATTCTTTTTAGCTTTTTTTAGCTGAGAGAAGAATCTCTTGTTATTATTGTCTTGTTAGGCTGGTCCATTTAAGTCCCGGAGGACTGAGGTCAAAAACCTATTTAATCATACCTTTTCCTTTAAATCCCGACGAAGAAAAGGTATACACATGGGTCACCCTCGCTAGCAAAAGTTCATTTAGGACCTTTAGCATGAATACTTGTACCGACATATACTCACAATTGTTTGAACGTTTGTTCAGGGAAGATGAAAACTGCAGAAAACCACCTCCTGAGTTCAGCTGGTTTCTCAACAGTCGAGCTTGAAGGCAAACATTCGATATTTTCCGGAACTCTTCCTCCCCAAAAGCCTTTTGTAATTATTGAATGCTCCCTTATTTTAAAATTGCATTATACCATGTGATATGATACTTGTGATATTTAAAATGAATTGATAGTCTTTTCTTCAAAGCAGGAGGGTCGATTTGAGCAGTTTTTTGCCTAATTTATTTTTGGGTCAAAAAATTCTACAACATTTTTTTTAGTATCTAATAACAATAATAAGTCAAATCCACCCAAAAGATTTTTGGAGAGATTCTCTTAATGGGGGTGGTTTTTCTATGTATTCGTCGGAAGGGTATATAAATAAAAAATAGCTCAGCTTGATCAGCAGACTTGACCAGGGTATCCTAGAGTTTTTGTGGTACCTGATTCCGAATCCGAGGTCCGTTCACCTGTATCACATCAGTTTCAAGGTCCTTTGAAGGTTAAATTAAATAAATCTGACAAAGATATGCAGAAAGCAGGTATACAGGTTTTTGAAGTTTCAGAATCTGAATTCGGGGTTTTTTTGACCGCCTAAAGTCAATTAGAGGTCATTTAAAGGTGGGCTTAACGTTACCGGAGGGTTAAGGTAAAAAAATGCAGTGTGATAAATTTTAATCACTGTTTATATAGATTTTTTGGGTCGCTTAATCTAAATGAGGGGATCTTTTCATCCCTTAAGGTCATTTGCAGGTCGTTTGAAGGTTATATCAAGCAGATCTCAAGATTAGGCTAAAAAATTGTTTAGTACTAAATTTCAAGCAGTAGATTTAGGCTTTTGGTGGCACTAATTTTAAATTAGAGGTCTGTTTAAAGTCTCAGGGTCAGCTAGATGTGATCTGAAAGTTAGTTGTAGGTTACCTCAAGGTTTGACTGAGAAAAGGCTACACAGCCTATACCAGCTGCTGCATCTATTGTTTTTTAAGTTTGCTGAATTCCAATAAGAATCCGCTCAACCTCATCATGTTTGACAGATGTCATTGTATGTATTGTAATTGTATATATGTATTGTAATACATGTCCTTGTAATCTATAGCTGACCTTACAAGGTCAGTTATAGATTATTTACGGATCAAAATAAAAATTTTAGAATTGCGGAATCCGAAATCAGGGTTTATTCAGCTTAAATACCTCGAACTCAAAACTCGGTACTAGTCAACAACTTTAGCCTAAAGCACAATTTTGAGTAGCTTCAGCTCGCTACCTAATAACTGTTAACATCTTCAGCTAACAACCCAATCACTTTAAACATTTTAGGCTCACAATCGAACACCTTAAGTTCGTTAACATCAAGCTGCTAAACAAACCCCGATTCAGCTTCGGAAGCACCAAGAACCTACATATCTAATTTTCTGGATTTCTTTATCATCTGCATTCAATTTGACCTTCAAATGACCTTGAACCTGATGGGATAGAACTTAACGGATCTCGGATTCACATTCCGCGACCCAAAAAAAAAAACTAGTCAAAAAAACCCTCGTCAAGCCTGATAATCAAGCTTAGATATTTTTTATACTGGTAGTTAATAGGGAGATGGTACTGTATTTTATCAAGCAAATGCACGTTTGATGACTCCGAATCTCTCCAAAAATTCGTTTAGTAAGTGATGGACTGTTCAGTATTTAAAGTAGACCGGCTATTGGATCGGTCTGATTTAAAAATAGTTAATTTTGGCTTAAAAACCAGTTGAGTATTGTAAGCAAAACTTTTTTAGAGACAGAAAATATAATGAAAAATTTGAATTGCTGCTCATTTATACTTGCTTCTATGTTATTTGAGCCTAATTTAGCCAACTATCGAGCGTGAAGAATGACTTTCACTCGAATCGAGTGAAATCAACACTTAAATTTACATTTTATTATTATTTAAAAAACATTTTATGTATATTAATCAGCATTAAAATATGAAAATATGATACCTAATGCATTAATCGATATCCTTGCCAAATTTTGTATTTAATTCCAAATTTCAGAAAAAATAATGGACATAGCTTTGACTAGCTTTCCCAGTAGCCGGACTACTTTAAGGGGGTGGCGGAGGGAAAGTACAAGGATGTGGGTAGTTCGTTTAGGATACAATCGACTTGTTTTTAGTAGTCTCTAAAAAAATTTTTGTCAAATTTTTTGACCCTAACATAAAAAATTATGCAAAAAGCGCCTAAATTGACAATCCTTTTCTGTAAAAGAATTATTTCACAGTCATTTTAAGAATTCCCGTTTCAGTGGCCCACCATGAAAGCCCCAAAAGATGCTTACTCAAAAGACCTTGCAAACATTTGGCTGAGAACTTTCTGAAGTGCCAATCAATCATGTTGATGACACAATTGTTCCCTTCTTGAGAAACAATGAATTTCTCGTATAATGTCCCTTGTTTAGATAGCACTATGGTAACCTCCCTTTTGAATAGGGATCATCAAGATGAACGGCTTTTGGGAGGGGATTGATCACTTCGTCTTGCTGGATCAGTGCACAATGACGAGTAAGTTGTCCTTCTGGTATTCAGAGGATACGGTAGCAACTACTTGCGATAGCTGCGGTTGATAGCTAGAAGCGAGAGCTTGTAGCCACACCAGATGGAAATGCTGAGCAAGACCAAAATTGCCTCAGCTTCTCAAACTCCCTGTTTGCGGCGAATCTACCTTGCTTTGCCATTCCCTGACAACCTGCAAATATACTCGAATCCAGAGAATATTGAAATTAGGTCCAATCTGGACGATAAAACTTAACCCATTTCAACTCTCTAACTCCCGGGTGCTTTCACTTTATTTGTATTTACAACTTTCTGGTGGTCATTTGATGAGCCTTTATAGTTTATCAGCAAATTTGTTTGCTTCTTCATAAAAAAAATCAAAATAATGAAATACAGTATACAAATTTCCATAACTTCCGTCCTCAATGTATTTATATTATAGGTCAATAAATTTGTGAGAAATCAAGGAATCTTAACCGTTCTTGCATCAATTTTAAATTATGTCAATAAAAAAAGCTCAGCCATAAAAATCGATTTTTCAAGTATTATAAATGACCATAACTTCCTTACTCTTAAATAAAATTTAATTATATTAGAGATCAACTGATTCGTCAGGACTTTTAACATAATATAAATTACTTTCATTTTTCAAAGCTTATGCCCTTTCCACTATTCCCGCCGTTTTCCATTTTTTACAGAAGTTTTTTTCGTTTTAGTGCGAACTGAATGAATAGAACAAGAAAATCCGACTATTATTAGTTGAAAATTCTACTATTATATTTTCTGTTCGACATTCATCTCGTTTAGTTAGAAATTCTAACATTTTTTTGTAAATTTTACTAAGTGGTAAAAGTTCAACTATAGTGAAAACCCTTAATAGCCCTCCCTTATATAGCCCTTCCGAGAATTGAAGCAGCGTCGCAGGAAGTCTTAAGAGAAGTGGCGCGGTCTACTTGGGGTCTACGGTTGTCACTCAGGCGAGAACGCAGGCGTGAAAAAAGAAAAGCGTAGCGGGCTATATTGAGTTAGTTTCCACCCACCATCAGCCCCGAAATCGGCGCTACAGAAGAGGTTCACTGAATTTTTTATACTAAGTAATCTTTTTTGGTAAATATATCAACTACGTGGTTTAAGTTGAATTCCTTTGTTATAAATAATTTTTTTAAATCTCTTTCATCGAAAAATTAAGTATTCCATCTTTGAAAAATCAATCTTTGTCAAAATGTAACTATTTCAGTTTTAGTTAAAAATTCACGTACTTCGCAGGAAAATCCTCTTTTTTGGTTGAAAATTATCTTTCTTGTTTGAAAATTCAATTATATATTTAAAAATTAAACAATTTTTATGAGAATATTTTTACTTGATAGAAAATGAACTTTTTGTTGAAAAATAATATTTTCAAAGAAAAAAATTTAATTTTTCGTATACATACAAGGTATGTAACAGTAATAGTGACCTTAGTCTCAGTAATCGCGTTGTCAATTTTTTTTTTTATTTAATTTAAACAAATTTAATTTCTATTCGCTAATATACAATGCTAAAAATAAGTAAGCGTCTTTTTGAATTCAAAATTGAACAATTTTTTAGACAATTATCTATTTATTTGGAAACTAACGTTTTTTTTGTTGAGGTAAAGCCCACGTGGAGATGGCCCTCAATAACAATTGACAAGAACAAGATTTAGAGGCCTACTTCAAGTGGACTATACCTAGTTGTCATTCTCAGTGCCTCAAATGTAATTCACATTTCTGATTCAAAATTCAAATACTTAGTTAAAAGTTGATCTACTTTTTAAAAAATCATTTCATTAATTATTCATCTCTTTGTTTGAAAATAAAACAACTAGATACAACTAGATACAACTAGATTTAACTAGATTGTTAGAAATTCCATTGTTTTGTTGTTGATGCAAGCCGTTGAAATTCGTTATTTGGTAAAAAATTGATCTTTTGTGTAAAGAGTCCTCTTTCTTTGTCGAAACTTTCATTATATCATCTTTTTTGGCCGAAAGTTCAACTGTTTTGTTAAAAATTCGTCCTTTCGGATTGAAAACTCATCTCTTATGTTAAACATTTTATTTACCTTGGTTCAAAATTAACTTTTGTGTTAAAAATTTATATTTATTTTTGAAAATTCGTCTTTTTGGATTGAAAAATTAACTGTTTCGTTAAAAGTTCAACTACTATGTTTAGAATCCGTATATCAGATTTTTAAATTGCTTCTATTTTTAATGTTAGGACAGAAGGATCTATAGAGTCGTGTAACAATTTTTAGCTAAAAAATTCATCTTGGTAAAAAAAAATGTGGTCACTTTTTCCTACGATAAAATTTCAGCCTGCGTTTAGGGCGTTTTATCACATTTTACATTGCAGATTCCTGGCACTGCGGAACATTCTCGAAGAGCGGTTTTGTCACCAGTGGAGAAATACCACCCCTAGATTATTTTTTTTGCGCTACTGGACATCGGATGGTAATTGGGATCTCTGAATTATTGACGGGGCAATGCGGAAACTGTGTGCAATGACGACAAAACCTTCTGAGGTTGAGAGTGCGGAAATTCCGGACATTTTTTTAGACCTTTTATGCACGGATTTACTTGGTAGTAAAAACGGTGATTACCCGCCTCCTCCAGGATTTGCTGACTTACCTTCATATTTTTCTTTTTTACTGGGCAATAGAGAAATAATATTAAAAATATTAATATTTGAAACATTATATCTTCGAATTTGCTTTTTGTGAATCATGAATAAATGATGAATTTTAAAAAGCTTTATGTACAATTTAAAAATTATTAATTTGTAACGATTTAGTTTCGGGATCCAATTTAAGGATACTTTAACTTTAAACGAAGTCTAAAATTGTTTTTTTCTAACGGTTCGTTTACGCATAAATTTACTATTTTAAAAGCCTTTCTTTCTTTTTTTCGTACACAAATCTTATTTCTTAACAATGAAACCTACCCAATGCCTTTAATTCAATTTGATATTTTATGAAGCAATACCTGTTAAAAAAATTTATTTTCTCTAAAATTGGTTTAATTTCAATCTAAAATTATTGTTTTGAATTTGTAATTCTAAAATAGTTTCATTTTTAAGGACCTAAAACTAAATTTGTTTAGAATAAAAAGATTAATTTGGTTTGAAGTTTCTTTATGTTTAATTCCTTATTCAGAAAAGTTACTAATTTGGTAAACATTATTTTTTATGTTAATTTTCCTAACCAGATAAAATGATGTTAAAATAAACAATTCCTAATTCATCTTGAAATTATTAACTTTTTAAGGGCATTAAATTTAAACTAAATCAAGTTTGGAAATTTCCAATTTTTCTGTTTTTACTATCGTCTTTATCCATTTTTGACTCGTTTAATATCAATTAAAAAATAAAGTTCTTGAATTCAAAAAATTAAAAATGACATTTGAGGGATTTTAAAACGCCTTAAAATTACCGAAATGGTCGAAGTTGTTATTAAATTGCAAGTTTTTTTTCCATGAAAAGAAAAAAGAACCCTAAGTTCGAAAAAAGTATGATAACATTTTTGGATAATTTCATAAGTTAAAATTTTTTAAAATTGCAAACACTTTAAATCTAGAATGCTTTGATTTTGTAGTTAATCTTTCAATGTTTAAATTGTATTATTTCTGAAAATAAAACTATGAATCCACCAACCAAATTTAGGCAACCATCATGAAAATTTCCGATTGTAATTTTAGAAACTAAAATAAAAATGTTTAAAAAAAAACAAGGATTTTTTAAATTGTTTTGTACGAAAATTATTCTTGACTTGATAAGGGTGCTTATGACTGCCTAAACGTTAGTGAATATTACTTGCAAAAATTTTTTATTTTGATTTGATAATAATGAAAATAAAAAAGACGAAATAGAAGGAAGGGGATTTAGTTAGCTTCTTTCTCATTTTTTCTTTCTTCGTTTTTATTTTGGTCAAGAAAAGTAATTTCTTTTTCAGGGAAATTCTTATCTTTTTCAGATTACAATAGGAAATATTATGGTGGTTGTCATTAATTTAGTTGTTGGAATCTTGGGTTTATTTTCAGAAATTCTATACATTAACTTCATCATTGGACGTTAAATATGATTTAAGATGGTTTGTTTTGTACGAAAATTAATTTTTTTAATTCTTTATGACTTGTAAAAATAGTTGGTAACCGGAAAATCACAAGAAACTATTTTCTTCTTTATAGGCCATCCTGAAACATTATTATTCAGAATTATTTATTAATAAATTATTATTAAATGAATGAAATGCATAAAACAATTTGTGAATTTAATTATCCGTAGCTCTCTCTCTCTCTCTCTCTGTCTTTGTATAAAATTTTCTGACGCATCCCCCTTCCCTACCCACAGGTCACTTCACTGAAACCTGTTAATAAAAAAAAGTCATGAAAGGGTTGTTGGCTTTATACTCTGGCCTCGTATAGAGTATTATGTCTATATAGTACTAGCTGATAAATGGGTTTAATCAAGAAAAATCACAGAGGCTTGGTGATAAGGCTCATGCTAAGAAACCGACACGAAGCATCGAGGAGGAAGCCTCGATGGCAGTGACAAAGTTTTGTTAAAAGCCTGCGGGCGAAAATTTTTTCCTCTCTCATATTTTAGTTTCTTCTGAAATGGCTTTCCTGACAAGACTTCAATTTTCTCTGTAGATAGACGAAATAATTGAATTATTTCATACACGACAAAAGAAGATAAAAATAAAAATTGGAACCATTTTCAAAGGAAAAATAGTATATTCATTATTTTTCAGGAAAATAATAATGAAGGGAATTCTTTGTTTGAGAATCATTTAAGATCATTTTAGATTTGTTTAAGAGGCAAATAATAAATGTAAAAAAATATTTTAAAAATTATATTTTTTTGCATGTTTAAACATCATTGAAGTTTGTTTTTTATTTGATAATGAGGACACCAAGTTTATATTCAAAGCTATATGCAAATAATACATTTTTTATTGCTTAATTTTTGTGACTGAATAACGACTGATATTATAATCAAAAAGAACGAATCTTTAACAAAATATTTGAATTTTCAACCAAACAAGTTAACTTTTGAATATAATATTGAAACCTGCAACCAAAATAATAAAAAATATGAACAGAATGAACAGAAGCTAAATTTTCTACCAAACAGGCAAATTTTCAACAAAATCTCTCTGAAAAAATGAATTTTCAACCAAATGGGCGAAGTGTCAAACATAAAAGATTAAACTTCAAACGCAAACTTTAATTTTTAACAGAATTGTTGAATTTTCTACCCACAAAGGTGCTTTTTAACTAGAAGATGAATTTTGACGCAATAAGATTAATTTCCTATCAAACTAAATAAATTTTTTACACAATAAGTGAATTTTAACTTAAATGGTTGGATTTTCAACTGTAGCAGATATAATTTTACGCGAAAAAGAAAAAACTACATTTGTCGTAAAAACAGTCTAAAAAAAAAAGATTTTTTAGCAAAACAGTCAAATTTTTAATTGAAGAGAAGAGTTTTGAACTAAGATGATGAATTTGCAACCAAAGGAATACATTTTTAACAAACTAGTTCAAAATTAACAAAAAAAAAAGAAAATTTTTAATCAGATATGAATTACAACTAAAATATTGAACGTTCAATCATAAAAAAATTAATTTTTAGCAAAGTAATTCAACTTTGAACCCAGAAGTTGAATGTTACAACCGAAAAGACGAATTTTCAACAACAAAGAAAAAAGTTTATTTTGAACAAAGCAGTTTATTTTCAACCAAACAGTTGCATTTTTAATCAAAAGACATGAACTTTCACTTGACAAGTTAAATCTTCTACGAAAGATATGAATTTTCAACTAAATAATAAAATTTGTAAACTTTCAAGAATAATACTCAAATATTTTAAGCAAACATGAAAAACAGAGATGACAGCTTTTCTGGTGTGTGAAAATGGGAACGTTTAAAATAAATATTCTGTAAAATTTTGAGATGTCAAATCATCCAAAAATCATAGAAGTCATAGAAATCATAGAAATAAAGTTCAATTTTAGTAAATAACCATCACAAATATTCCATGAGTATGAGGACTCGGACCTCATCCTGCTGATTCGTATGAATTCTTTACCTAGGCTTTAGTCCGCATAACCACCATGATACCAACTAAAATATTTTTTCAAAAAATTTGTTGAATTAGCGGTTTGAGTATCGAATAAAATACTTATCAGTGAACAGCAATGAATTATTCATGCGTTATTTTTTAAATATAATTTATTGCATAAAAATTGTGCTAGATATCTATTTCAGGGATCATAGCGGTTTCATGGTTTAATTTTAGATAAAAAAGGGGATTAAATGGGAATTTTTATCTATTCATCAAATTTTTTATAGCGTACGAATGTATTTTGGATATTGGACGAAACTACGCCACTGTAGGTATTTTATTTATGAAGTTTTTTTTATCATTTTTGTGTGCAAAATTGTTTTTTCTAGTTTAATCATTTTTTCTTAAACATTTCAACACTTTCTACTAATAAAAATTTCTGTTGCTTGAATAAAAGAACATGGACTCTTATGAGTAGATATAATAACTTAAAGACACACAAAAATTATTATTTAACAACATTCCTTTTTTTGTTTTTGTTTCCTTATACTTTTGAATTTCTTTCTCATGCATTTTTATTAGCTGAAAGCTCTCAGATGTTCCAAACCTTTTTGCTGTCTGCTAAAAATGGATTAAAGTGTAACAAAATATAAAATCAAAAATCAATATTCACGAAATTAAAAAAATTATGAAGATAGCATTAGTTTTTAATACACATTTTGCTTATATTTAAAACCAAGCCACATAACGATCAATGACAAATTATTGATTGTTCCTGATATAGGCTACTCTTTTTACTTCCTCATCAGAGAAGGTATTGTATTTGTGTAAAATTGAGGCCCTCAGTCTTTGTGAAATCTTTATGAATTATTTAAAAATATTTGCGAAAGATTTAAAATATTCTGTAATATTTGTGAATATTTGAATCCATCTGAAATCTTTTCGAAATACTTGAAATCTTTATGAAATCCGTGATAAATTATTGCAATCTTTGTCAAATCTTTTAAGCCCATACAAAGTATTTGCGGTCCTGTGAAATCTTTGGGTAATCATTGAAATCCTTGTCAATGTGAATTTCCTACTTGCATTAATTATTTATTGGTGATTCATTCTTTAGGATTAGGTTTTATATAGCATAATATTATTATGCTATTTCAAAAAGTACCATTCAATATTATAAGTATTTGTTTCTGAATCTCACAAAGTATCTCAACTTATATTTGATACAGACAGTATTGGAATACTACTATCCACATTCGAACTACTAAAGAGAGGTCTATCAATTCTACATCAATAGCTTCTGTAAAGCAGGCCTGAGTCATTATCATCTACAAGCAAGGACTTAAGGAAAATACCAATCAAGTCCTTATATTCTAAGACTAATTCTATGATTCGAAGAAAGACTCTTGGTCCGCATAATTTTGCTTTTGGGTATTCCTTTTTAAACGAAGGAATCACCTTAGCGATGTCATACTTATGGTGAATGTCGGGGATACTGAAAGCTGGCTGCTGAATACGGTTTTTAGGTCTAAAGCTTGTATTGAGAGGTGATGTAGTTAGACAACCTTTGTACAAGGGACGTTTTTGCCTACGTAGATGTTGTTTTGCCCGACGTCTTAGCAGACTATCTGACTGTCAAGTTGATAGCCAGTTACAAGATACCTGAGCAGCATTCAAAAGTGACTTGCTGTCCAGGTCTAGTAGTATCAACTGGCCAATTTCTAAGGGAAGATCACTGACGATGTCAGCTTTGTTCTGGCTAACATCGAAGAAACATGTCAGTTTTTTAAAGTATTCCATGTTAACATTACGAGCGAACAGTTGAAAGTGAATTGTGAAAGTTGACCAGAGAGCTTTTTGATGCCCTGCTCAGCGGAGTTCCGTATAAAAGCCTCATGGATCCTCAGGTACCACTCACTTCCAACTGCTCGCTCGTACTGTTAACATGGAATACTTTAAAAAACTGATGCGCATCTTCGGTATTAGCCAGGACAAAGCTGACATCGTCAGTGATCTTCCCTTAGAAATTGGCAAGTTGATCCTACGACACCTGGACAGCAAGTCACTTTTAAATGCTGCTCAGGTATCACGTAACTGGCTATCAATTTTTCAGTCAGATATTCTCTTAAAACGTCGAGCAAGACAACATCTTCGTAGGAAAAAACGTCGTTTGTGCAAAGGTTGGCTAACTACATCAGCTCTTAAGAGAAGCTTTAAACCTAAAAACCGAGCTCAGCAACAAGCTTTCAGGATCGCCAAGATGATTCCTTCATTGCAGGCCAGGACACCTATAAAGAAAATTATGCGGATCAAAAGTCTTCTTTCGAATCATAGAATTTTTCTGAGAATATAAGGAGGCGAGCTTCTCTTTTGTAGTTTTAATACTCAGATTTAAGTCTTAACTGGTATTTTTCTCAAGTACCTCCTGGTAGATGATAATGACTCGAGTCTGCTTTGAAGACTGCTATTAATGTAGAATTAATTTATATTATTATTATTATTATCATTAAATCATGGAGCCATTGAATATGATACATTGTGCACTCAGAGAAAAGATTTATTTGATTCAACAAAATAGTTTGTTCAACCTACTTTGTTTGCAGACACTAAAGAATTTGGTCAGCTTACATAAACCTTTTCTTCTATTTAGAAAACACAAGGAATTAATTGGCTCAATTCCAAGTCATTATTTATTTAAGCATGTTTAGTTGATTTAACCAAATAAATGTCTTGACAGGGATATATCATTTATTAGGGAAATATTTGATTGAAGTAACGAGATAATTCGGTGGATCCAACCAAATACTTTTATTAGCTATACTAAACATACCAAAACAGATTACGTCAGCCCACGCTGGTGCCCAGTTTCCATGCCGAAACGTGTCGAAAATATCGTGCGTCATGTTATCAATTTATGAGAAAATGAGTTCTACGAACACCGGGACACTCACAGTGTAAAATTTTTGGCAAAACTGGAGTATTTAAAAGCATCCGAAACATTATGAATGTTAGCACAACCTTTAGTTTGCAGGTTGCAGTTTAGCTCACTGGTGCAGGAAATCTATCCTAGAAATGTCAGATTAGGTAAAAGTTTGGTTTTCTTATGCTGCAAGTGATGCTTATCAAAGGTTATAATTAATAAGAAAGAGCTTTTTTAATATATTTTGTACGATGGTTGATGCGACGATTGTTGATTCAAACAAAATATTTGCTTGGATGAACCAAAATATTTATTGCAATTAACCAAAGTTTAGTAACAAAAAAATTTGGTTGAATCAACAAAATATTTGATTGACCATATAGCAATGCATTTATTTGTTTGATTCAAAAAATTTTTGTTAACTCAACCAAACTTTTTTCTGAGTGTGATTATTTGCATGACTCTCTGCATCTCTAGTGTCTGTAAGCACAATAACTTTTGAAAAAATTAATCTATGAGATTGGCCTTTAGTACACTCATTTAGTTTCGTAAACTGAAGGTCAAGTTCTTTAGCCAGCTATTTTGAATAAAAATTCAAAAAGTGAGCGCACTTTGAATTT
Source organism: Druon quercuslanigerum (assembly GCA_010014905.2). Classification (NCBI taxonomy): domain Eukaryota; kingdom Metazoa; phylum Arthropoda; class Insecta; order Hymenoptera; family Cynipidae; genus Druon; species Druon quercuslanigerum. The sequence goes on from JAAAKG020195634.1 coordinate 18,808, forward strand.
ACTTTCAACAACAAAGAAACATGTATATAGATATGTGTATATAAGTTTTTGGTTGCGTACCTAAAGGAGACCATACAAACTTCCATCTAACACAACGCTACTGAAGGTTGGTGACCTTCACAGCATAAAATACCATTCATCTATGACTCTCGTTTAAAACGACCCCCCCCCCCTTCATTAATCAAATTTTCGTGGAATTGTTGTTGTAACTAGACTCTCCACCCATGACGATTTGAGAGATTCTTTTAGTGAATTATTAGGAGATGAAGTAATAGGGCACCACAACTGCGATGTAGAACACGATGCGATAAAAGATTCAAATGAGAAAGTATGTGTCCCTGAGGTTGAGAACATAATTTAATAGTTAAAAAACACTATGGCTGTTGTGAAGACCGTATGTGTGATATTTACATCGTAAAAATAACATTGGAAATGAGTAAGAGAGACGAAGAACTGACCAAAGCTATAAGGGTTTCTGCTTGAGGCTTCGAAAGTCTGAAAAGAGGGTAAAGGGAAAAATTGGATAAAAATTCTCGATTTGAGATATTTTAGGATATTTCCTAAATTTAAGGGAAAACCCAGGAAAAAGGGGATTCGATAAAAAAAGGAGACGGACTGTGATCCCGGTTATTTATGTTTTGCTCTTCCTTTCTCTTGACAAAATTAATTTGGTTTTTATTAGTCCATCTCCTGCTTCTCCGTGCCTGGACAGGAGTTTTACAGCATCTCATTGAATTGAACTGGAGATGCGCTCTCTAGTTCCAGACTGGCGCTCTTTGCAAAAAAGAGGCATAAACGTGCGAGATAAGAGGAGGAGTTAGCGAACTCCTAGGAATTCCCTGTTGCTTTCTCATTCTCAGGAGCGTTTCCTCTCTTAGTGCAATACTCGGGGTAGAAAGAGAAGATTATTATACCGGCGCAATGCTTCCGCAAGAGCGTTGCTTGGCATTTATCGTTGTTCGCGTTAATACCAGGCTCGTTGTCGAGGAAGCCACGAAAGGAGAGCAACGGAAGTGTACACTGCACTACGCAATTAGGGGCCCTGCCTTTCTTCCATTCACTAATATGGACGCCGACACCCTTCACAATCCATCCACCCGCTATGCCATCAAGATCCAACAATACCGTCAACATCAATGCTTATTAATTCTTCCTTCACCAAAATCCCAAAGAAAATATTTCCTTAAAAAAAATCCGCAAGAATATTACAGATCAAAGTAGTTCAAACTTGGCCGAATTTTGCATAATATTCATGGTCAGTTATTTCAAGCTCCACTTTTTTTATAAATATTTCACGCTAAAAAGACTAGGTTGAAGGGCAACAAAAAATAATAAAGACTATCAGAATTACGAGTAGAGTTGATCAAGTGCGTTCAAAGCATGCAGAAAAGTCTAGCTTAGGATAAAACAATGATTTGGTATTTGGGCATGAATGATTCTCCAGAACAGGGCACTTTTAAGAAAAGAACATTTAAAAATAAAAATATTTAAAATTTTATTTTTTTCATTAGTGCAGTTCAATGGCGCAAAAAGTGTAGTCCTGGAAATATTAGAGCTTAATTTTTGTTAGTGGTTTATTTTTAAGAATTTCGAAAATTATCATTGGAATTTAATACTTCTGTATTTATGGGAAAGTCTAGAGGATAACTTTGGCCTGAAATGTCGAGAAACCTCCCTGATTACAAATATCTAGGATAATTTTTCGAAAAGCTATTATTTTCTTGCTTAAACCAATTCTTAAAAAATTAATACATCAGATGAAACTATCTCGAGGTAGATACGAGCACGAAATGAATAATGGAAAAAAGTGACTGGGTTTTGAAGAGAAAGATCTATTGTATTTTTTTATAAGGTGCAATATTAAAAACTAGTTTTTTAATCAGTATTTTTATCACAGACTTGCTATTTTTAATTTAAAAAATTATAAAATATGTTTTTACCATGGCATAACAATTTTTTATTGGCAGATTATTTATTTTTAGGAAATGAAATTACTTTCGCTATTATTTCACAGGAGGCTTTAAAATGATCAAAATTTTAAAAAATCATTCTGATTCTTTATTTATAACCGCAAGTAATGACTTTTCTACCACTAAATGCGAATTTGTAATTCAAATGAACACACTTTCAATGAAATATATGATTTTACAACCAAATATTTGCATCGTTGAATAAAAAAGATAAGCTCTGCACCAAAAATGGGGTAGTTAAATAATCAGCTTAATAAATTACTTTAAAAAACAAATCAATGACTAACAAAATGCATGAATTTTCAACTTATGAAGGATACAAAATTAACTTTTCATAAAAAAAAGAATTTTAAAGAAACACCTTCATTTTTTAATACATAATTCAATTTTCTACTGATTTTTTAAATCCTTTAACCATAAAAAGGAAGTTTTTAGTAAAAAAGTTGAATTTTCAACAAAAAAATATAGTTTACGACAAGTAATTGTTTTTCCACTAGAACGATAAATGTTTAGCAACAAAATGATTTTTTACTGAATAGTTCAACTTTAGAACAAGTATTGATTTTTCAGTAAGAAAGGATGAATTCTCAACGAAGCATGCAACATTTAGTATCACAAAAAAAAATTTGACTACAAAAGATTAATTTTCATTTTCGAAAATTAATTTTTGTCTACGAAGGCAATAATTACATTTTCTGACATGAAAATTAACTCCTCAAACAAAACAAATTTTTAGAAGACAAGTTAAATTTTCAATGAATAATTTGATTTTTACACAAAAAGATTATGCGAATAGCTACATTTTAAGTCATTTTTATCATGAATTTTTAAACAGAGAAGATCAATATTCAATTAAAAATATTAATTGTGAACCTAAAATAGAATATTTATATTTATAATTTAACGAATTATTTCTTAACAAAAGAACAGCGAATTTTCAGTAAAACAGTTTAATTTTGAACCAAAAAGTTAATTTTTGAAACCAATAACAATAATTTTTACCAAAAAAGACGCAATATATTTAACAATACATGAGTCTTTAACTATATTAGTTTAATTTTTAGCTAAGGAAATTAATTTTCAAAAGATTATGTGTGCTTTCAACTAAATAATTCAATTTTCAGCTAAAAAATACTCAATTTTTAATCAAAAATGGAATATTTCAAATTCCTGTTGAAAAAATTCGTTTTCAACCGAAATATAATTCAATTTTTCACTAAATATTCGAAATTTTGATCAAACAGTATGAATTTGAAACCCAGATTGTAACTGTAGATTTTTCAGTCAAAAGAAAAATCACTTTTAACCAAGAATAATTAAATTTCCTTATTGGGTTCTATTAATTTAGTTCACATTTAAGTGAAAAGACAATTGTATCAAATTCAATTAATACATCGTATTTAAAACTAGATGGTAGGATCATCTTTTATTTCACATGACATTTTAAAAGGACGAGAGGGGGGGGGGAGTCATCAAATAACACAAATTATCACGTTAGAGAAGGGTTATTCGTATATTTGAAGGAAAAGGGGAAAGTTTTTCGAGAATAGAGAAAAAAGGGGAAATTTGAAATGAATGTAAAATTCAAGGGAATAGGAGAAATCCCACAGAAAAAACTGAGGGTGCAGAACTGAGGTAAACTTTCAGCGGTGAATCGCAGAGAAATGTTAGATTCCTTTGATTCTTGCAAAATATATTTTTTGGGCAAAAAAATATTTTTTTAAATCAATTCTTTACTATTCGATTTTTTCGTGAATCGATTCTTTCAGCTATGAGTCAAAAAAAGAATTTCTTAATTTTTAAAATTCTTTTATCTGCATCTTTCTACTCAAAGAGGTTTCACATTCACATATAAGTTAGTAATTTTTTTACAAATTTTAATCAATTCTTGACACATCGATTCTTATATTGCCGATTATCGAATTCAAACCTCGATTCTTCTGAGAAAATTGGAAATCCCGATCGCTGTGACGACGGAAAGTTTACCTCAGTGCGGTGTAATCAGCTGATTAATACCCTGCTTTAATAATAACTGCAGCGTTTCTTACCCTTAGTTTTTTCCTGAATATTGTTATTGTTTTTCGTAATCTTGTTAAATAAATAAAAGAGAATTCTTTCGTTCTTCAACCACACCAACTGAAACTAACAGCACACCATTTTTCGCAATACCCAGACCTCGGAACGTTTTTTTGCGAGGAAACAATCAACGTCGAACAACAGGAGGGTGAAAAGAAAGGTCCATTAAGTGGGATAATTCGAAACACCGATATATTCAAGACCTGCCTAACGAGGGCCATTTCTCCGAGCAAAACCGCCGGAGAAATGAATGGAGCTTTCGAGATTTCTCTCTCGGTCCTTCTGAATCTATTTCTCTCTCCGATTCGTCAATTCTTCATGAATCCATTTCCCCTTTTTCTCTTCCTGCAGAGTCTACATCAACCCAACCACCCCTGCCCCTAAACTTTTCATACTTTAGTTCGTCGGCCCGTTTGTCAAAGTTTACCGATCATTTTGGCGTTCGCGCCAGCCTGCTCTGAATTTTCGAGATATCGATTCTCCCATCATGTCGCAGAATCCTGTAAAAGAATCGAGGATAAAGTACCCTTCCGCGTGCCAAAAGGCCTCCGGCGAATAAACTCATAGCAGAGCAGAATTCTCGGCGAATCCTGATTCTTTATCTATTAAAATAACATTTTTGATTCATCATTTTTCATCTTTATTTTTGAGGAAAATAAAAAAGCGTATCTGGAAGAACTGCAAGTTTTAAGATTTAGGCCGCGCGTAAGTTAAGTAATTTTTTTTGTTTTTCAAATGTTAAAACGTGGCCACACACCCAGTCCTTTTTTAATACCGTAAATTTACCCCATCCCCCTTTTTACGTTGTCTCTTCCGACTAACAAAATTTTGTAAATTTTTAACAAAAAAGATTTTACTTAAAGCATGATGATGTATAGAGATATAAAAATTCTATGGGCACGGAGACTCGAACCCCCAACATTTCTCATATGCATATATAAATCGATTCATAGATTGTACCTTAGTTCTCACGACTGGCCTGATGCCCAGAATAATTAATATTTCTAACATAGCTCAATAAATTTGTTACATTTTATTAAGAAAAGTAAATTTTATAAACAGTTTAATTTATTATTACATTCTCATCAAAGAAGGTATTAGATTTGTGTAAAATTTGACCTTCCCCGGTTTTTGTCAAGTGTCCACGTTTTGAGACCCCCTGAACCCGAAAAACAGGTTTTTACGAATGTGTCTGTATGTTTGTATGTATGTATGTATGTATGTATGTATGTATGTATGTATGTATGTATGTATGTATGTATGTATGTAT